>JAVSBS010029544.1:0-33382 GCA_033124195.1 Coracias cyanogaster
AATAAAAAAATATACGAAAAACCTTGATTATTCTGGTTAGTCACATTGTACTGCTATTATTTTGAACAATACTGTATGTATGTATAAGTATCATACATGATTTGCATGTGAATTAAAATGAATTAATAAAAGTAAAACCAAAAATTTCTTGAACGATTCAAACACCAGTCTAGAAAAGCTCTGCACCGTAACGGACTCTGTCTTTGTCTGTATTTCATTTGTGCATATTTTTTGCCATCCAGGAGGACCTGTTCCTGTGACAATATCTCCAAAAACCAATGACAGGTCTTCAATCCCCATCTGTGTCCAAACCTCTTTAAGGTGTCAGACGCTTCAAGCAATTGTCGCTGCCCAAGACGGAGAGCTCCTAACCTCACGTGCTCTGCTTCCTTTCGTCTTCTGTGTCACTCAGGAGAGGTGTCCAGCGGTGACACATGCCAGAGGCCATCCGTGTTCTACTTAGATTATATTTTCTGCCACTAGTTGTACTTTTAGAATCAACACTTGCTGTAGAGCAAAAAGTAGGCAAAAATTTTGAGTTATGCTGTTGAAAACTTGTACATTTATAGCTAACTGTTTAATTTAACTTTTGTTCAGTGAATTTATTCTTGAGTATTTAAGGGACTTCAGTATACAAGATTTGCATATAATGTGTGCACTTATTGAACCTTCCAGTGAATTCTAATTTCAAGCCTTCATTTCAGAGGCGTCTTGTAAACCTTTGTTCCTTCTGTGTATTTTTTAAATCGTTGCAAGCATTTCTTATGACAGCACAAAGTTTGCTACTTGATATTTAATGAAAATTTTCCATATTCTCAGAAGTTTGATTCAGGCAATCCAGGAAATATTGCAATTCAGAATCTGTAGAGGACTCTAATATTGTTATTTTAAAGGAGATACTTTGATGCTTGAGGCTTCTGTCATTGTAAATTATTGTACATGTGGTGAGTTTGGATCTGCAAGATATAATAGGGTTATATATAAATTAAGTTTTGTGTAAGTATATATAATATAGTTTATTAGAAATTCTGCGAGTTTATAAAATGTAAATATTTTGCATATGAAAACTAAATTTAAAGCTATAGTTCCATAAAATAAGTCAAAGTTTAGAGGACATCTGAATATTTTTAGAACAGTATTTTTTTCAAAGGAATAAAAGTCTACCACCTCTTGATTTAATTCAGTATATGCACTGAATTGCACTATTTTTTCAGGGAAGCTCAGAACATATGCCATGTGTGTTCTAAATGCACATGATTTATCTGACTTTTGTCCTCTAAATTTCATTCTCCCCTCGATGTTCTTCAGTCTGTTTCCAAAATAACATTGTCCCAAAATCTTGGCGTTAAGGTAAATAAGATGCATTACATCAGATAAATGAAGAAGGATACTCAATTGTTCATTATATACTTTACATTTTGAAAGCTATGCATACTCTGGTGTATTTGCCTTCTAATTACTTGTGGTTTATTAAAAAAGCTATTTTTATTAGAATATTTAAGTTTCTGTACTTGAGTTGAATGTATTGGTAACATTTCTGAGCAGGGTGGAGAAGTTCAGAAAATCTCTAAACACTAGGTGGTAACCTATTGCTTTTGGGGAAGTGTAATATAATGGAAAGGATCTTTTTGCCCTTACATCATTACATATATACCATTCTTCATATTACTCATTCAGTCAAATACCAGTTTTTTAAGCTCTCTAACATAGCTCTGTGCAGGCTTCAATTTTTTCCAAGTCAACAGATGCTTGCTTTAATTATCTTTTTACATGGCAATGTTAGGCAAATGTAGGGGTGTTTTTAATCCAATACTTTCTGGAAAGTAACTGCTTTAAGGTTGTGAATGGAGGCATAGGAACTCATCAATGTTAACGGAAAACATTTCTGCTTTCCTCTTCAGTGTCAGGACCCCGTGGTGGCTGTCACAGCCGAGAACCAACCTGGGGATGCTTTTGAGGGGGTGAAGGAGGGAGCTGCAGGCGCTGAGTGCCTTCTCTGGAAGGGCTAAAACAGCAGGGCTGGGATGCGAGCGGCAGCAGCTGTAAATGCCCCATCTCCGCCACGAAGCAGCCCTCTCGCAATGCTATTTTAGCTTTTTCCTTTCTGGATTTACGCTTCATGGACCTGAGAAGATAACCTAGATTTTGTGCTCGGCTTCCGTTACTCCTTGAGAAAGGTTTTGTCGAATGCCTTCTGTATTTGCTCATGCCTCACCCACCCCAGCGTCACCCTCACGGGTATGCCCTAGAAATGGTTTGCGTACTACCTCCTTTGCATTTTTAAACTCTGTCTTGAGTTCAGTTTTTTTTGTCTCACAGTGTCATGCTTGAGAAAACAGGTTGTTATAACTGACCAGGAACCTCCTCCCCTACTTCTTGCTGCTCCTTCACCAACAGCGCTGGACACCGCGGGCTGCGCTGGAGCTGGGGGTGTTCGGGGCGGGTGGGGCGTAACCTCCCTCTGCCGTGTACGTGTGTGACGGAGAAAATAAAGATGTCCGTTCCACCCCTTCTGCTCCGACAGGCGTTTCACTGGCCCCGGGGCAGCGTCCGCGCCTTCCGGGGCCCCCTCAGCCCCCGCGGCCCCCTCAGCCCCGGGCCCGCGCCTTCCCCCGCCGCGCGGGGCCGCTGCCCGCCCTCGGCCGGCGCGGAGGCCTCTGGGTAAGCCCCGCCGCCAGGTGACAGCTCTGGGCCGCCGCCGGGCCCGAGCGGGCCGGGCTGAGGCGGCAGGGCCGGGCCCGGGGCGGCGGGGTGGGGGGTTGAGTTCGCCATCCCGGCGGCGCAGCGAGTCCCCGCTGGCGGCCGGAAACATGGAGCGGGCGGCGGCGGCCGGGCCGGCGGTGGAGGGCGGCGGCGTGAGTCGGCGAGCCGTGCGGACTGGGGGCTCGGCGGCGGCGGGAGCAGCGTCGCGGCAGGCCAGCACGGAGACGCTGGACAGGTGAGCGGAGCCGGCAGCGAGGGGAGGCGGCGGGTGAGGAGGCTCCGCTTCCCGCGCTCGGTGGGCCCGGCCCGGCCCGGCCTGCGCTCCCCGCGGGGCCGGGCGGCGGCGGCGGGCGCCTCTCGGCCCACGCCTCAGCCCAGCGCGGCCCCCCGGCCTTGGGGCGGCCTCCCCGCCGCTGAAATCTGGGGCTTTGTGTTTGTGTAGCGGCAGATTTTCCTGGGCGAGGGAACGGGCGCTTGTCAAAGTTTCCTGCTTGCGGTTGTGTGCTTTTCGTCACGGGCGTCATGGCTTTGGCGGAGGCTGGCGGGATTCCGGCCCGGGGGTTTTTTGGGCAGCGCACAACTTCTCATTCTCGCAAACTCCTGTGAGGCCCTTCTCAGAGTTCAGCGGAGCTGCCGGCTCCCCGGTTTCGCTGAGGATGCCTGCGTGGTTGGTGCCGCGGTGGCAGGTGCTGGGCTGGCGGCAGGGGAGCCGGGGTCACCGGGCTGGGTGCGCAGCAGCCGGGGCCGGCTCTTACCCGGCTCCTGCAGCCACCGCCGGCAGAGCCACGCCGGCCTTCGGGAGTTTCCAGCTGGAGGCAGGCCTTAGAGCTGAATTTGAAAATCCTTAAATAAGGGGTAGAAACTAGTTTCATCTAGGTGAAAAATAAGGAAAAAAGGCTGTATTTAAACCTAAGTACCAAGTTCTAGTCTTCATATTCACTTTCATTTCCGTTAGGAGGTTTTTTTATATCATTCTAGTGAAGGTGGAAGTCAAATGTCCATTTTCCATCACTAGAACGTACATCTTTGTATTCCTTATTAGTGCATTTTCTTAGTGTCATTTTCATCCTGCATTCTTTTCCTGATCTTGTTCTACCCTGGTAAATTATAATGCCTGTTTGTCATATAATTTACTTATTTGCCAGAATAGTTGCTCCAGACTGTGTTAATATGTGACCTCAGATGAGGCAGGAGGACAGGAGGTGTGCTGGTATGTGTCCCACCGAGCTGCTGGTGGTAAGTCACATGGGTGTGATCAGCATCCTGTGGTACAGATACATCCTGAGACACTGGTCGTAGGAGATGATCCTGCATTCACAGTCCTTTTTCTGCTGCTATGAACGTTGTTGATGTACTGATTCCCAGTGAAGATAAGCCATAGAAAAATAACTTCTTTTCTTAATTAGCAAGTACATGTTTATTTGGAAATAAACTTAGGCAAAGCCTAAAGAGATGTACTAGTCATTAAGAGATGTGGGAGAAGGAGAAATAACTGAGATCAGGAAAGGATTACTGTAGGGTTTAGCTCATGCACTGTTTTGCAGAACTTAAGTGAAAAGTTTCTCTAAGTGAATCTGGATTTGAGTTCAGCACTAACCTAAGATTTGTCTTCATTGTTCAAGCAGGAATATCATAGGTGAGTTCTAGTGGCAAAACAGCATTTTGTGATCTGGTACTGTGTAGAATTTTGCTGATGGGAAGAAGGCTGCTAAAATTTATCAGAAAAGTCCTGAAAGAGCTTTTATTTCAGGTGTAAGCTATTATATGTTTCTTCACCTTACGTTTACCTATCCTGAAAGAGTTTGTGTAGGAAAAGACCTCTAATTATTAGTAATTGGTCATCTTACACCATTATCCTGCCCTCTTAATGTCCGAGTTGTGGTGTACCAGTTGGGTGTCGGGTATTTGTATGTGGTTATTTGCTTCAGTGTCATGGGATACTCAGAGAATCACATGAATGAACTCTAAAAATGAATTAAAATTTTCTTTTCTGTATTTGACTTCCAAAGAAGCATTAAATCTGTAGAAAAGCCCAACTAAACTGATGAAGTGGCGGTTATCTATGGCATCAGCTGAGGCTGCCGTGGCACTCGGGGAACAGTTCCCTCTGGCATTTACAGTTTGTCATGAGACATTGGCATGTTTTGAAGCAGATCCAGCACACTTCCAAGTGGCTGGCCACAAATAATTGCTTCTCACTCTCAATATGGTGTTATTTGTAAGTAGCACTAGTTCAGGTAACTGTTCTCAAAACGCCTCATCTGTGATTTAGTGTGATTCTGCTGTTCAGGTGCTTTGTCTTTAGGGTTCTTATGAACACCCTACACTGCAGAATTCCTTGCCGTGCCAGGGGAAGGCCTGTCCTGAGGATTATTCCGAGATTATTTTATGAATAGGAAAAAAACATGGCTAACTAGAGGTTACCCTTTAGAAAACATGTATTTTCTACTTGTATACTAGTATAGAATACAATAGTAGCATAGTTAAAATTTTTTAATACTAGCATGGAGTAATTTAATTTTGAGGATTTACTGAATAATCAGAAAATAGCAATAAGGAAAATGTAAGGAGTTTGCTATTGCTTGACCAAATTAATTCCTTGGATAACTTTAAGAAAAAAATCTATGAATGATGAAAAAAAATTACATTGGCCAAGGAAGTGTTCATTTTTATAGGTTCCTAGGACCTTAACCTTGCTTTTAAGCTACGGACAGCGCTACATCTAGGAAAATCCTTTTCCCTAATTTGATCAGTGAAATAGTTGCGCTCTGCCCATAAAGCAAACTAATTTTTATGACATTAGTGATCATTCATGGTCTTTTTTTCTGCACGTGCTCAGTTGCTGTGCTGTTCTCAAATATACTTCTTGAGTTGCTGCTAACTAATTTGAAATATTTTGGTTTTGTAGCCCGACTGGATCCCATGTGGAATGGTGTAAACAGCTAATAGCTGCAACCATTTCTAGTCAGATTTCAGGATCTGTCCCATCGGAAGGTGTGTCCAAAGACTACAGGGTAAGTGACCTGAGCAATGCATCGATTTGATTAAGATAAAACAGGAGAGGCCTTGCTACCTGGATCATCAGGTGGTGAGTGCTTAAGTGATTGCTGTATGTTTCAGAACTAGAAACATCTCATTATGTGTAGGAGTCTTTTGAATCTGCATTGCCTTTCTTTCATAGTTAGAATAGTGCTGTTGAAGTCTACAGAACAAAAATTCAGGGAAAGGTAAAAGGAAAATTAGAAGTCAGTGTTTTGAATGAAGTGCCAGAAGTGATCTGTCTTTTCTTTTGATTACTACATTAAAAAATTTGGTAAAGTAGATTAATAGTTATAGGTTGAAACTGTTTCTAGTGTGTGTCATTCAGAGAGCGTAGAATTAAGCTTCCAGGTTTCACAAAAAATAAATACATATGTCTTTGTTACTGTGCAGAGAACATAAATGACTGTCATTTTTCATGGGGTTTCACCAGAGACAGAGAATTTAACATCAAAGAAACAAACAGAAGTATCACTTTTTTCATTCCCTCCCAGCAATGTTATTGTCCCTGAGGTCATGATTGCACAGTGTGGTTCACCCGAGAGGTTCCATTATGCTTTTTCTCCCCTACTCTTTCAGCTCAGTTGCCGTTTCTTAAGTGCAGCCAGCCAACTGAGCTATCAGGAGTGGAGCATATGCAGTTTTCCTTCTCTTCCAAATTGCCAAAAGTCACCAGTGTTTCAAGCTCCTTGAAGAAACCCCGGCTGTTGCTATCTAGATCCATTTTTTCTTCCTACTTTTGAAACAGTTCCCTGGTCTTCATACAAAACGGCCAAATGAAGATTTTATCCCTTTGTTCGTTTGTTTTTAACTTTATTATAAATTATTTTCTAATATGCTCTGCGGTTAAAAAGTTTGTTGTCCAGAAACAGCTTATTCTGGATTCTGTGACAGCAGGTCAGAGTTAGCCCAAGCCTGAAGATGAATCCACAAAATGTTTTTGACCATAGTCTGCTTAAAAATTCACCTCACAGAGTTTCACACTATTGGCACAGTCAGCAGCTTATACTCATGAAGAAGTGTAGCTCTTCTGTACTGTGGCAGCTGAATTGCAAATGCTTACTCCAGGTCAAGGCTAACATCTCTGATAAAACCTTGCGGGAAGCCTTGCATTACAGCTGTCTGTGTTGTATTTGCCCTTTAGATCAAGGACTTCGTTTCAGTAAAATCCAAGTGTGTAAGCTTGGTGTTGAGTTTCTCTCTCAGTTAGAACATATTGCTCTGGAATGAAAAGCACTTTTTAATTTGAAATAACCTCCTTCTTTATACCAAACTCATCTTGGACATTATTTAACAGGAATAAGTCTTTTAAGGCCTGATCAAAATTCTACTTCATTCACTGTTTCTTAGAAAGGAAATAAAAAAAATTAAGCCTGATGGTGTTCAGACTTTTTGTGTATAAATTGTGTTTGGCGTAGTTGCATTGCCGTGATCTGAAATCCTGTGTTTGTGTATAATATAATAATCTTCAGTTACATTCAGGACCAGTATCCTGTGAAGTGGTTTCTATACTTCAGGAGAGGGTTTCTCTGCACTTAGCTTCTGCAGAAGCTCAGTGGTATGATCAGTTGCTGGGGCAGTACCACTAACAGGCTGGGTTTATCTGTTGGTACTATGGAATTCACACGTAAAAAGATGAAGCCCATTTATAACTCAGTTTCCTTTGAGTACATCTTTCCCTTTTGATGCCTGCTGGCCAATTTTCTGGGTCTTCCTTACCTTTGGTTACTTCCAATTGCTGCATTTAGAGAGTATCTTAAAACAACTCAGAAACTTTCGGTAGGGCCATATGTGGGTGTTTTTTGCTCCTGGAACTGGTCAGACAGTTCTGTTGCTTTCTGATGGATCTCCCAGGATTTCACTGCTTTATTCTTTCTTCACCCTTTTCTTAATATTTCAATCAATATATTTGCAAAAACAGGTAAATATATAAATTCTTGTATGTCACGGTGTTACTCATGTTACTCTGTGTAACTTCCCTTACCAGAATGTAATTTAGGGGAGAGGGGAATCAAATGGAAGCAAAGGGGCTGCCAATGAAATCATCGGAACTGGAGAGCACCGAGTGAGCTCTTGCTATATAAACCCTACAGCAGTTGAGTTGAATGAGGGGTTCATGTCAATGAAAATTCCTTAGATTATCGTAGCCGAGTATAGACAGCTTCAGAAATCAGTTGAGCAGAGTTGTTGCCATCCTTGCTTTGCCATTCGAATCTCAAAGATGTGGTGGTTCTACTTCATGGTTGTTACTGCAGGCTTACTGTCTTCCACCTAGAAGGGCTACCAGGCTCTTTCTTCTCTTTCCACAAAGGCACGTTGTAAGCCCATAAAAGAATGATTAGGAATGAATGTTTCAGAAGAGTTTGGCATTTGTTATATCGCTAAAATGAAGTGGCTAGATTGTTCTTAGACTCAAACCTTTTTGCAAATGAGAGCTACTAGATCTGCGTCGTTTTGTTTTGTTCTTTCAAAATCTGGCTATAATTAAAATGTTCACAAATAAAGATCTTCTGAAAATCGGATGAAGTGAGATATAATATCTTTAACAAATCAAATCTGTGTGTTTTGTTGGATAACATTTTATATTTTAACTGACAGGTGTACAGGAGGCCTGTTATACGGGTAAGATTACTTTTGGCTAGCAGCAAAACAGCCTCCTACCTGTTTGTCTTTTGTGCTGTGTGAGATCTTGGTGTGTCAAGCGTTCTTCTTTACTCCATTAATGGTTTTTATGAACCAGTCAGACCATTTTGCTATGCAGTGCAACAGCTTCTTTGCCATAGAAATGCTTTATATACATTACAATGTTTTTGTGAGCAATAAAAGTCAGTGTGTAAGAGAGCAATATTTTTAAATTATGTTATGAATGTGCAATACTAACTTCAGTTTTATTACATTAATTTTGACAAAATGGATGCTTGCAACTGAGGCTTACATGCTTTGGACTACAGAGTACTGTATTAGCTGCTCTAACGTGTTATCTATGCTAAAGAATATTAGTGGTAAAAGTGTTACATCTTTGTCTATCCTGTTTAAATGAGATCCCAGTTCATGCTCGCCTTTGTACGTGTTTTAACTTAATTGTTACCACCCTGTGGTAGGACTGAAAGTTAGGCTTGAAGTTAGACACTAGTGCAATGACCTACATCTTTTTAATGATCATTTTGAGACTAGGTCTTGCCTATTGTTCATTGGAGATATAAAAAGGGCATGCCTTGTTTTCTTATGCCTCTCTTAGTAACATTTATGGAGTGAGAAATGATCTGGATAGTGTTCTGACATTGTTCATGAAATGTGGCTCCCACTTCTGTTCAAACAAAGGCCTCTTGTTCAGCCTCAAACCCAGAGATGAAGTCTGAATGATTTCTTTTTCTCATCTGTTGTTTACATATTTGGAAAAGATGTGTTTAGTCCAATCATACAAATCCACAAGTTGATCTTTTTTTTTTTTTTTTAATAGCTCTTGGAATAAATGGTCTGGGTTGAGTAACAAAAATTGATTGCTTTCATTCAGTGTTTTGTAGTTCTTTGTAAAGGTTTTGATCTTTGCGTGACCTGCTGTGCTTCTCTCTCTCTCATTTATTTAAAATTGTTTGGTGTATTTGCTGGTTGTCCTGGTTTTCTTTCAGAGATCACAGTGTCTACTTTGCTTTGATTTCAGAAACAACATTTCAATGGTCTGAAATTTAAATAATTTCTATTTAACAGAATTCCACCAATACATAAATGTTAGGAGTCCTTTATAATTTGAAAGTTTCTTTTAATTTATTATAACTTTTTAAACTCTTGTACAAGAGTTCAAATTAGCTGAAGATACCTGAAGTCCTTCTGTGGTTTTCTTTTTCGAGAATTCGGTAGAAATACTGTAAAAAGAAAAATTGACTTTAGGAAACATTTGTAAATTTAGACTGAAACTGATTTTACAGTCTTACCAAGTGAGAAGTACTTTCCACGTGAACTGGGAATAATAGACTGTCATGAACACAACTTCTCTCCAGTTAATAAAGAAGGATGACAGAAGAACAATTTTGGCTGAATGTACTAAAACGATTACTTCATATGACCCTATGACATTTGTGCTTCTCTCTGAAGTGCATAGGGACCTTATATTTAATAAAGATATTTGATGAATATTCAGGATTTGCTGCCAATATGATGCAAAAATAAATTAACATAAACATGTGAATTGTTTGCATATTTTGCTATGAGAAGTAATTTTAGGTTCTCTAAAGTCACTGAGTAGGTTTCCAGCAACAACACAGAAGTTGCTGGAAAAATATCTGAAACTATGTGAAAACTGAAAGTTCAATTAAAACATATTTTACACAGTGAAACATTTTTAAATTGTCTAGATACTTCTATTTAATGTCGACCTGTTTTTTTCCTTGCAAGACTGCATGAATTTTCCCCTGATGCTACCATAGCAAGCTGTACTCAATTTCTCCTATTGATAAGCATGTGGCATACTTTGGATTCATTTTCTTCACTCTACGGTTGTTTGTCTTAAAAAGACAGTACATACTTTTATGTTCTTATCTACCAGCACTGACGCTTTTTTGAGAAAGGGAGTAAATTTTTCATTTTGTGTTGTGCCAAGTAACATTAAAAGGATAGTGCTAATAGCTTGGATTCCTTTCTGTGGAAAGTAGTTTGTGCCAGGAGTGGAAGAGTTTGAATAGCTAAACTGGAGTTTAAGTATATGCTGTCTTTTTAAGGAAAGGAAAAAAAAAAAGGAAACAAAAAAAAAGAGAAGATTCTGTCCTTTCACCTGTTGTCTGCATGTTTTTTCCTGTTACTTCTCTCTTGCCCTACTGCTGCCTCATGCAATGCAGGAGATTCAGGATGGACACAATGGCTATCATTCTGAAGCAGAACCTGATCAGGTGGCAAGTTTTACTCATCTTTCATTCCTTAACTGTGTAGCAAGGTACTATATATTAGTACTTGGGCAGTACGTACAAATCTTATATTTCTCATGCAAGAGAAGCCGTTTAGTGTGTTACCTGGTTATGTGCTAGGTAGAGTTTTCCTGTAGCGTTATGTAGTCCAAAATGTGATACTGTACGTAAGCCCCTACCTGACAGAGCACATCCATCCTTCAAAGTTTGTACGTGTTGGCTAATCCTCTACGCGTCATCTTTTGTGAAACCTTAGTATCTCCTCATGTTGGCCTGAGAGAGATCACTTTATCACACGGTTCTTAAGAGTCCCACAAACGCTTTTATTCTCAAATAAAATCATTGGTGCATTGTAAATCTTAGCTGCCAATGAAGGACCCCAAGGATCAATCTTGTATAATTCAGGAATGAAGCCATTTACCTAAATTAAAATTTATGGAACTAGCCCTTATTTGAAAATTTCTAATTGTTCTTCTATATTTCATTATTACTTCATTCTTAATCTGACCTTCTGGATCCAAAATTCCTATAATAGACCTCTTCTGTAACCTGTGGTACTTTCAGTAGGGTATTGATGTAGAAATAGAGCATCGTGAGGTGCTTCTGACTTCTTGCTATCAAAAAGACAAAGTTAAAATGTTAAATAAATAAAGCTTCTGCCATATAATTATCAGACAAAAATACTAAAATAATAAATAAACAACATTATGAATAGAAGAAAAATAATATGAGCTTTAAAATGTTCTCAAGTAGGTAAAATACCCCAAATAATACCTGCATTTAGCAAAAAAATAACAAATTATTAATTACAAATTTGGGCAAATCTTACTGTTCATATTTTTGTATGCTATATGTAGCTAGTATGTGAAACTAATTGTTGCATAAATGCTTTATTACTAATATGTTGCTAACACGTACGTCTGCATAGTGTTTATAATACCAAGGTTTGTGTTGTTTTTTTATTATGGTACTGTTTGATACAGTTGTGCCTTGTAAAAAAAAGAGACACTTCTTGTGTTCAGTGATCTGGTAGTAAAAGCACTTTGCATCAAAATGTATCAGTGTAGTACAGATGGAAAGTAAGATTTACTCACGGTTTTGGATTTCTGCCAGGCACTGCGGGATGGAAACAAACTAGCACAGATGGAAGAGGCTCCACTTTTTCCTGGAGAATCAATCAAAGTGATTGGTAAGCATATACTATTGAGCACTACACTGAATACTATTAAATCACTAGTTTATTGATTTAAAAAACAATTATTTCCTTTTGACTTCTGTTATTTTAATTTAATACGACTATCTTAGCTGATTTGATACAAATTTCTTTTCTTTGTCTTTTAAATCCAAAGGTAGGAAGGAGAAATCAGTTCCAGAGGATGACTTACTCTGTGTAGTTGAATCATTTTTTTCAAGAGTTAGTTTGTTTCATATAGGTGTACGGGTTGTACTTCTGCTTGGGGCTGCCAAAGATACTTAGATTCAAAAGCTTCAAAATTGTGATAGCAAAGAAGATGAAGTTATGGAAAACGTAGTTTCCAGTTCTTATTTCACTTGAGCCTGTGAGGGCAAGCTCTGCATTAGCAGTACAGCACTTGGCTAGAAAAGAATACTAGCTCTTGCAAGCAAAAGTGAAAGTGGAGATGGAGGCATATAACTGAACTACTTGGAGGTCAGCTGCTTCCATATCAGTAATTGCCCATTTGGATGCTCTCCCTGAGGTGCTTTACACCTGCTCAGGGAGCAGAGCTGCCTGCAGCTCAGAATTCCAGCACATTCCAGCAGGTGCTTTCTTACCTGCCCGCCCTTACTGCAGCCCGTGGTAGCTGAGCCCAGCCCCAGTCGCTCCGTAGCTGCTGAGCAGCAGCAGGACTGAGGGATCTGAGTGTTTTTGTTGTTGAGATGAAGACAGCTCTTTCAGTCCTGAAAGCATCTGAGGAGTAGGCTTTCGTATAGAGATGAAGCCTGAAAATCTTACAGAATTGCACGAATCTTGCTATCTTTAAATTGAAATAGATTTTTGTGGAACAAATGTCTCTAATAGTAAAACAAAGCTTTAATTGGTCTGTTTTCCAGCTAAAGATGTTATGTATATCTGTCCATTTATGGGAGCAGTCAGTGGTACCCTAACAGTGACGGACTTCAGAATGTATATCAAAAGTGTTGAAAGGGTAAGACTTCGCCATCTATCTGCATTTGGTTTCAGGTGGGAATGTTGCTAAAGTAGATGTCAGAAAGTGACCAGTTTGGTGTAAGTGAAGGGTGATGTTCCACAGCAGTCTACTAAACAGGAATTAGAGTTGATTTTAATGAAACATATGTGAATAGTGTTATTTTGTGTTCTTCTGAATGTAACAGAATTCATTTGTTTTATATTAAAATATTTCAGGATCCACCTTTTGTTGTTGATGTTCCCCTTGGTGTCATAAGTAGAGTTGAAAAAATTGGAGTACAGAGCCATGGAGACAACTCATGTGGTATAGAAATAGTTTGCAAGGTATGGCATGGTCAAGATTTATTCATGTTAAAGTACTTTAATTTCATTTTTCTGGAGAGAAAAATCTGCGTGCACATGTGCTGGTTTTCTGTCTGGTCAGTTCCCTGTATTTGAACCCTGCTTCATTAGATAATATATTTCAATTTCTCTTATGGTACTTGCATTCTTAAACACTTCTGCCTTTTGTCTCAAGAGTGAGTTCAAAGGAAAAGTGGCTATTTTTATATCTAGTAACTGCAATGATGATCCTAGTCATCTGATGCAAACACTTGCAGAGCTCTGCTCTAATGTAGGTTAGATGATGTCAGTGACTTCGTGCTGCATGTCTACCTTCCTTCAAGCAAATTTCTTATAACTGCTTTTTTAAAATTTAATTTATCATAGTGTAACTTCTTTTTGACAGGATATGAGAAATTTACGGCTGGCCTATAAGCAGGAAGAGCAGAACAGACTGGAGATTTTTGAAAACCTTGTAACGCGCGCATTTCCTGTTTCCAATGGGCTGGTAAGTCTTAAGATGTAGAGAAGGCTGTCCCTGGCTCTCCTCTTTCTGGAAAGCGTAGGTGGGGAAATGCACGGGCTCTATAACAAACATTGAAATGTTGATTCAAGTCAGTTACAAAGCAGCCAGGCTACTCTCACCCCATTTCCGTTTTGCATTAGTTTATAAAACATGATGCTACTTCCTGCTGTGGGTCAAGTTGATTTGTACATAACCATTGGAATCTAGATTTGCCTTAATGTTGCTGGTTAAAAATATGTAAGTATTGACTCTTGTTTTCTGCAGTAGATACTGCAGTCTAGAAATTCTGTCTAAAACAACAAATAGGTGCAATTAGTCTTGCTATTAGTTATGTGTAGAATGCTGTTTTATTTGCTTGTATGGGTAAGGAACTGGTGGGAGGTAGGAGACCCGATTTCCTTGTCCTGGCTTTGCCATTGATGTGATCACAGGCAAGTAACTTCAACTCTGTTTCCTAACTTGATTTTATTAATTACATTGCATGTATTTGAAAGGGGAAACTCATTCTCTTTCTAGTGCAGTGTTGTCCAGTCTTGAATGAAGGTTTTATGTCTACTGTTTTAGAGTTTTAGAGGTGTTACATTTGCAATATTAGACAGTTTGTTACCTTGGAGCTTATTGTGCATACGGTCCATCAGAGTAATTTATGTCTTTGCTTTGTTGTCTGTAGCCTCTTTTTGCATTCAGCTATAAAGAAAAGTTTGCTGTTAATGGCTGGAAAGTGTATGATCCAATAGCAGAATATAAGAGGCAGGTAAGTTATAGAAGTATTTTGTGTATTATTTTTTTCTCCGTCTCACTCAGAGCCATTTATACAAGAAAAAATATTAAAACTTAAAATTCTCAGCCCTGGCCACAGACAAAGACTGTCATGTTTAGATAATAAAATGCAAGTGGCCTGACTTTGAGAGTGTCAGGTACCTGCTAAAGCCATTGGAGATAACAGGCATTGAGTACTTGAATGAATCGCTCTGTCTTAACGTACAGTCTTAAATGCACGTTTTTGAAGTGTTGTTTCGAAAAAATACAGGCTTTATAAAAAAATTTGATTGTGAATAAGCATCATTAAGCAGAAGAGTAATGGTAGTTTTTAATTGTAAATCTATAATTTCCTAATTGCAAAAGTATTTTTATTTGACTATATTATAACTTTTAACCTGAGTGTGCAGCCTATTCAAATGGTTATTTTGTGTATCAGTTTTAAAGGTAATGAACAGGAAAGACTTTCTGTGCTTTGGTTTATGGTCCAATAGGAAGACCTAAAGTTTATAGCTTATTTAAAAGAAAAATGTGGACACATTTTTTAAAAAAGGCATAGCATATAAAAATTTTGATCACCCCAAACTCAGATATGTAAAGGTCTAACCTGAAAAATACAAAAATGTTTTTCCTTCATACAGGGCTTACCCAATGAGAGTTGGAAAATATCCAAAATTAACAGCACCTATGAGCTTTGTGATACGTATCCTGCTGTTCTTGTTGTGCCAACCAGTGTCAAGGATGACGACCTCTCAAAAGTGGCAGCATTTAGAGCAAAAGGCAGAGTTCCAGTAAGTGAATCTTTTACAAGGAGATACAAGTGTTCTACAAATTTGTAGCTTGTAAGAAATTATCAGAGTTCTTTTAGGCTGTTTTTAAAAAAAAACCAACAGAGTGAGCCAGTTTCCTTCCTGAATGCCAGAGGGGCAAAGAAAGAAGAATTAGGCTTGATGGGTTTAGAACTGAAGAGAGTAACTCAAATGTGAGTCTAATTGATTGGTTACTGCACATGTAATACATTTTTGTTTGGAGTTAACACTTCGAAGCCACAATAGTATCTGATGCTAGCTCACATGTGAGCTTGTGTTCTAATGTGGTGTGGAATGTGTTACAGCCATGGTTGTTTTCTTGAGAACAGACAAGTTTTGCAGGTAGCGTAAGAACTCCTTTAAGTGTGCTAGATGGTGACTGTTTCCATGCTGTACGTCTGCTTAGCAAAGTAGTGTACAGGTCTGCAGACTTCCACATGGAAGCAGTTTTTTCTTCCTCCACTGTTCTTTTTTTCTAATTAGTAAGATGCGAAAACAGGCTTAGTTTTCATTAGAAAGTAAAGCTAAGATGTTTAGAATCACTTTATTTCAAGCTCAGATTTGGGGTGTGCACTGCTAGTGTGCTGTCAATATGGGTTTGCATCAGCTTGTCCTTAAATTTGCATTTGTTGATTTGCCAGGAAATAATGCCATGTAGGCAGTGTGGTGTCTAATTGCACTTAATTGCACTCTGGCTTGCTGCTTTTGCAGCAGTTTAGCTAAAATAATTTTCTTTTATTCCAGGTGTTATCCTGGATTCATCCTGAGAGCCAAGCGACAATAACACGATGCAGTCAGCCGTCAGTAGGCCCAAATGATAAGTGTTGCAAAGAAGATGAAAAATATTTGCAGACAATAATGGATGCCAATGCTCAGTCACATAAACTTACCATCTTTGATGCCAGACAGAATAGTGTTGCAGATACAAACAAGGTAGGTCGGGATCATAACTAGAATCAGTAGTTCTGTCTTTATAGCAAGGCTGAAGATTAAGAGATGAGAATGAGGAGGATTTGATGGTGAAAAGACATAAAAAAGGGTCTCTAAAGAGGGCATGGGAAGGAAGGTAAGTTGCTTGTAGCATTTTGGGAAGGCCAGGAGGGATTGAAGGTAGCATGAAGATGTACCTGAGAAATGATGCAGTAAAGCCAACAGAAGAGCAGAGGTTTCAGGAGTAAAAAGGGGGAGGTATATAGATGTATTATCAAATGTAGCCTATAATACAATTAGAATCTCTCTCACAAATACCCTAGCGCCTCTTAGAAAAACAAAGGCCAAAAATATGGTTTTAGTATTGCTCAGATAATCCTTTCTCTCAGAAAATCCTGAAACGTGACCAAAATAACTCTCTCAGCCTTACACTGCAGCCCTGTACATGTTCTTTTCTTTGTCTGTCTTTACTTTCTGAATGACAGGCAAAAGGTGGAGGATATGAAAGTGAAAGTGCCTACCCAAATGCAGAGCTGGTCTTTCTGGAAATTCATAACATCCACGTAATGAGAGAATCCCTGCGTAAACTTAAAGAAATAGTTTATCCTACTATTGATGAGAGTCGGTGGTTATCGAATGTGGACTCCACACATTGGCTGGAATATATAAGGGTAAAATCCTTTTGATGTGAAAAATCAATTGTATTTTTAAACAATGTTTTTAACTTGCATTTCTGAAAATATTACTAAAATTGTGTTTGCATTTAAGCATCTTGCTTGTGATCAGGATAATCTTGTAACAAAGCTTAATTTTTAAATGGTTGCTTAGAACATAGCATTTTAACCACTCTGTAATAACTTTGTATTTCCAGTTTTATGTATTGGTAGGTAATGAGTTAATTCCTGATAGTATTTAGTGTGGGACAATGTTTTATTTTCTTGAGAGGGAGTGTTTGTGAGCAGTCCAGGGCTATCCCTGCTTTTTGGAAGAATGCCCTGGGAACTTCAGATTATATTTGAACAACTGCCAAAAGGACACGACTGTAATTTCTACAGTCTTCCTCGTCCTTCCCTCCTTCATTGCAATGTTAGTGTTCAATGTTAGTGTACATTTTCATGGGCTGTTTATAGTCAGTGCTGTATTGGGTTATAATCTGCTCTATTATTTAACATAATATTAAAATAAATCACTACCATACTCAGTTTTACAGTCTGTTTCACTAGCCTCTGAAATGCTTTAAAAATAGATTATTTCATTACCACATTCACTCCCCTGTTTATGATGAATATGAATGGAGTGGAATTTGGTTTATTAGCAACTGGCTCAAATGTCACTCATGCAAAACGTGTTTGGGATTGTTCATTAGTTTTGCTTTAACTAGTGCTTGATAACTGCTGCGGGAGAACCAGTAGAGGGAGCAAATGCTTAAATTAGGAATTAAACATAATGATCTTTTGGAACAGTTTAATTTCCTTGTTCTCTTGAAATTGGACTATTTCAAACAGCTTTGGGAGTCTGAGTATCTGGAAACCTTTTCTTATCAGCCTGGCCTTAAGTACAGTGATGTATTGTGAAAAGTGGAGTTGTTTGGGCCCGCGGCCGCCTCTCATTGACATTGACTGCAGGGGGCTTAGACGGTGTCAGGAGTGGACCTTGTTACCACTGTTGCACAGCTGACAATAGCACAGCAATTTGAAATTTCCTTTCGATTATTTTAAAGAGTCAACATACATGTAACATGGTTCATGAATCTGTCCCTTACATGATACTTCATGTTACGGTTTTTACATCACAAACTGCGGCTGCTTTCGCAAAAGCTGCCGTTACTGTTAAAAGTGTTGATAGTGTCTCCCTGTGCTTTTATCAAGAATTACTTGCCTTCCTTGCCTATTTGATTTGACTTGCAATAGCAATTACCGAATCCACAGCTTTATTCTAACACATCTTCTGTTTTCTGGGCTCAGACTGGTGTGATTTAATGCGATGCATTACTGGAAATTCACCTTCCTAGCTCTGAGCACCCACAGCACTTTGAAGGTGGTCCAGGAGTGTCTGAGCAGGCACCAGTAACGTTCTGTGTGTGGGAAGACAGCAGTAACAACAGGAGTAGAGTCGCTTGGTGCTTTTTGCACGCCCGGGATGTGTCCTCATGCCCTCCAGGGTATTTTCTGTCTTTCAGGGTAGAACTTGTGCTATTAATTATTTTTAAACCAATTCTTATTTTCTAAACCGATCTGAAGTTATTCATTAGGAGCCCTAACTGAAATACTCTGATGACTGCTAAGTTTTGAAATATTTTCAGCTGTACCCTTCAGAAGCATCTGTGGTCTCTTTAGGACAATTTAGAGCAAGCTATTGCATAATTGTATGTTATATAGATTCATTTTGTGCTTTTATTGAAGACCAAACTGTTCTAATATTTGCACTTTTTTTTAGTGCGGTAGAGCTTTGTAACTGAAGTAATTGGCAATTAACTAGTTCAGACCACAAGCTCTATTCTCCCGTAGAAGCTTTTGTGTTGTTTCTTGATATTTCCATCCTGGCATCCTTCAGTTTTACCATAAACAATACGATCGATGAAAGATACAATCAATGAAAATTGTCTCTGAAGCGTGGTTCTTGAAATAGCTTTGAACACGATGCACAGCTTCTCCAGTGGATGCTGGCTTTCCTACTTCCCAGAAGATGTTTTTACGTGCCTGGGAAGGGAAAAATGCAAAGATTTTGAAAGATTCCATTTTCGGATGTTGGAATGCAGAGTAGGAATTTCTTTTGTCCTATTCTGGTGGTTGGGGTTGGTTTTTTTTCCCACATATTTTTTCAGTGCCATAATAAGTCATGTTACAGAGACAGATCTTGACAGAAGAGTGATTATTGAAGGTTTTTACAAACTACAGAGCAGCATAAGGCTGTTTTTTTTGTGGGGGGAAAAGACTAACAAGTTCACACAGGTGATCTCAGCCCTGTGCCTATCCTTTGCTCTCCAGCATGCTTCTGAATTCACTCTATTAACAGTCTGCTCATGGGTGTATACTTCATGCACCAACAAATGAGCCCAGGCTCCAAGCCAGGGGTTTCTGGGTGTGTTTGGGTTCTGTTTTGATTTAGATTAGCTGGATAGTTTGCCCCTTTCTTTGAACTTAGTAGTTGAGAACTGAAAGCTGAGGAAAAAAGAGTGATTGATTACTGTGAAAATGAACTTTAAAGACATTGAACCTTCAGCCTGTGGAACAGGTTACAGTATTTGTGTCTCTTCACGGTGATACAGAGTTTCGCATTTAATTTAGAGGAGGGATTCCCAGGTTTTTTTGCAGTGTGCTGCTATTAGTAATGGGGAGCTGGTACGAACTCTCCTGGACAAGAGCGCACCCAGGTTCTGTACCTCTAGGTATGCATGCTACTTCTTTGAAATCTCTAATTTGAAGCAGTGTCGCCCAGATGATTAGTAATCTGAAATTTTAAAATATATTAACCTTCAGAGTATAAAATTATAACTCTGCTAGAGTCTTGATTAGTATTTAATGTGTTTTTTTCTTTATTTAAGATGCTTCTTGCTGGAGCAGTAAGAATTGCGGATAAAATAGAATCTGGTAAAACATCCGTCGTGGTACATTGCAGCGATGGTTGGGATCGAACTGCACAGCTCACTGCACTAGCTATGCTCATGCTGGACAGCTATTACAGAACCATCAAGGGGTTTGAAGTGCTTATAGAGAAAGAATGGATAAGTTTTGGACACCGATTTGCAATGGTAAGTTGTGATATTTAGTGTGTTATTTGTTACCTTCAAGGCTTTTGTTTTGAATAGCCTGTTTTCTCACAGTACTCTGCTGCATTTTAGTCATTATCTCTGGCGTCCTCCTTTTAATGGTGTGAGCGCGTCAGAGAATTGTGACCTGTTCGTTTTTAACAGGAAATCTGTGTGTGAGGTGTAATATAAAGTAAATAAGAATTAAGCGGCTTGAACATAATTGTTAAAATAAAGCCACAGGGCTTTTTTATGAGGAAGAGGGATTGTAACACATTGCTTCGTCTTCATGAACAACCTTATGAATGGAGAAACAGGAAAAACAATTAAGGTGTCTAGAAGGCAAAATTGCTGGAACCATTACTCTGATTTAAGGTTGAAGTGTTTACTTAACACATGGGCTAGTGGGGAATTAGGATGTAAATTATGATGACATTTTGTAGGCTCTGACTTTAGGGTGGTTTAAGAGAAATGATATGTATTTATGGCAGGGGGATATGGAAAAATCATTGTTTCAGTACAGTCTTAGTAAATACCTACCGGTTTGACCCACTGGTAAAAATAAATGACTGTGCAGTGAAAGATGGGGAAACAATGGGCACAGCTTTGTTGACCAGGTGTCTTTCCAGCTCTGCTTAACAGCACAGGCATGTCCGTGAGTGAACATTGGGATGCCTTTTTAGTAATTGAGAACTATGGGTTAGAATAATGGAAGATTGGCTTGTCCTGTTCACCACTGGGACATATTTAAGACAGCTTTAAAGTGTTGGGATGGTACCGTAAGTACACTAGACTGAAATGGAAAGTTTGTTTTGACTTCCAGCGAGTAGGACATGGAGATGATGATCATGCTGATGCAGACAGATCTCCCATTTTCCTTCAGTTCATTGACTGTGTTTGGCAAATGACAAAGCAGGTAAGATGTTTAAGAGTATATTTCTATGAGGTCTCAGTATCTGTCTTGGAAACATAATTCATGTAGGAGAACACATTCCTTTGCAGAGCAGTAGCATGTTTTCCTGCAACTGATCGTGCTATGGCAGCACTGTGCACACATAGGGAAACTTGTTGCTCCAAGGGAGGTACAAGGAGCTAGAGTAGAAGTATTGAGTTGAAACCAAAGTACTAGGAATCCTTTTTGTTTAAGCTTTCAAAGGGTTTGCTGATTACAGAAATGAGAGTTATTGGTTAGGGAAATTATTTGTATTGAATAGTCACTGGTGGAATAAATGTTTGTATGGATTTATATTGTCCTTAAGAAACAGAAAAAAATCCAGGCTGATTGTGAACTGAGGGGAGGGGAGGATTTTCTAGGTACGTCTCAAATGTGAAATGTTAAGTTAATGTTGGCATCATTATGCATACAGGGCAGTGTTTCTAATATACAAGCCTATTCTCGGGTAAGTTTTCTTACTTCTAACACTGCTTCTACCTCTGGATCAAGGGAAATCTTTGAAATTAGTGATATCTAAGGTATCAAAATTCTCAACCTATTTTTCTGAATATGCTAAATTAGAGAATGGCTTTACCCTTGATTTTCCTTATTTGTACTTTCATAAGCATAAACTTAACTGGGCTTTTGTATTGCTGTTCTTTAATGGGGTTACTGAAATAGGTTATCCACATGAAGGCTTTGTTGCTCAGTAATTCTTTTTTCCTCTTGCTCTCTTTTTTTTTTCCTCCTTGAAGCTCTGTGCTGTTACAGTAAAAGCTATTATACTGAAGTCTGTATAGTATGTGATTTGTTTTGAAGAGAGAAGGGTAACAGTCTGGTTCCGTGTGTTGCTAGCACTCCCAGATCTCTTACCTTAGCCTTCTTATCTTGAACATGTTTTTAAAAACTTACATCATAGTTTCCAAAACTTTTATTCAAAACATTCATCTTCAGTGCTTTATGAAAGTTCCTTGCTGTAGTACTGGGCCTTTGTCCAAAGTCCCTTGAAGACTTTCTCTTTCTGGGTATCTGTATTTCAGCATTGATGTGCTGTATAGTATGGCTGGGGAAAATAAATGAAAAATTCTGCCCCTCTCTCAGAGGAAAGCTAATAACAATAGCAAAGAGAAGCAGTTCTAAACACCTGGTAGGAACAAAAGTCCTCTGGGGAGATCTTTAATTGAGAGCAGCCTCTTCTATTTTTGTGATCTCCCTTGCTGCCTCCTATTTCTTGCTATAAACAGTTAGTTCCCTCTGGTTTAAAAAAAAAACAACAGGGGTGGAGAGGAATCTGTGAAACATTTTGCCAGTACTACATCTGCTCAAAACCTGGATCCAGAAACTGTTCTGAAATTCATGAACAGCAGTGGCATTGAAAAATCAGCAATGTTATAGCAAGAAAAAACTGGGAAACATAATTCCTAGAGAGTTCTTGCCCTCTTATTTTTATTTCTTAGTTGACTTTAACAGCTCGAGAATAGCTGTGAAGATTGTGATTACCTTGACATGGACCTATGAAAACCGGGATTCTATTTTATCCTTGTGTAGATCACTTGCTTGTAAAACAGTGCTAGGATGGTGCTTTAGAGTGCATGGTAAACATATGTGAAATGTTTCAAAGCTCAATTAAGTGTTAATGACTGCAGGAGGCTGTAAAGGCTTGGCTTTAGGCATGGACTCAAAGCAAGCAAATTTTCTTTTTCAGGTTCTGAGTATTACATTCTTAAAACAGCAATACAGTGAGAGAATCTCTAACTTCCCACTAAGAGAAAGATTTCCAGATAGCTTCAGACAATGAAGCTTAATCCTTGACAGCCTTATATTTTCCCTTGGTTTTTATGGTCTTCATGACACGCCAATGTAGTAATAGAGAACTTGAGAGAAGTACGTTGACACCAGTTTTTAATCAAAAACATATGGTGAAGTGATTTCCCTCCTCTGTTAGTAAATTCTAGTGATTTTCAATAGCAAATGTTAAATTGGAAAGGCTGCGTGTGAGCTGAGTGGTGTCCTGTTAAAAATGAAACAAAACTGTAAAATTTGCATGGATCATTGCAGCTCAGGTCATAGTTTCCTGCGTAGGAGGAAGGTACACTTGACTTGGGTAGACAGTTGCATCCTGTTTGTTACCAGGTGCCATCTGTTGCCAGAGATGCATTTCTCACTAGTTTAAGCCACGCACTCTGTGGTGTTCAGTTAACCCGATTCAGTCCAATTGCACAATCATAAGAACTATCCTGCAAAGTGTTTCAACTTTAAATGTTACTGTAGTACAGAATGAGTTCATGGATTAAAAAGCAAGTTTATTTTGCATGTCTCAGGATTGGATGCCAGTTGGCATCATTAGAGAATTCTTCTTTTAAATACCTCCTTTACAAAAGCCCCCAACAACTCCAGCAGCATCAAGTAGATTTTAATGACCTAAGTGTTCTCTCACAATTAGTGGATTTGACAAGAAGTAAATTTTCATTTGGGGAATTTTTCCACCTGAATCTTCAAACAGACGCTAATGGGCTTGGAACTACAGAGGAAAGCATTTTTAGGTCAGTGATTTTTCAGCAGTGGTAATAGAAGCTTTACAGTCTTGATACATCAGCTCCAACAGTACAACTCTTGTATCCAAAGACAAGGTTTCAATAAAGTGCTATCACTTATTAATAAATTAGTTGGAGTGCAACCACTGATGTATGGAATTTTGAATATGCTTCACTGGATTGGAATAGCGGCCATGTCGGCATCTATCTGATTAGTATGGACCCGTCACAACGTGGAACCCTGATGTGACAAGGCTCATTAAGGGCTTTCAGTTAAAGAGAGTCCCTTTAGGAGAGGCTTTGTCTTCAAAGTTCTTTCCAAATATCATTTCATTCCTTTGCAAATTATTTTTGCTGTCTGAATCTGATTGCTGCTTTGGGCTGGATGCAGGAGATTGAGGTTTGAGACCCACTGAATTTTCTCCTGTCTAGGTTTGGCACAGCTGCTTATCAAGTTCTGTTCCTACTTTTTAAAAATCATAGCTGTGTTGTTAACGTCATTGTATCAGAATTTTGGCATGATTTCCTAGGGAGAAGGAAGTGTTTTAAGTGATAACTTTTGGACATGACTGAGAAAGACAATTTGATAATATGAAGTTCCTCTGTGTTTTATGAAAACATAGGCTAGGTGATGGAAAACAAACGACTCATTTGAGAGAGAAGCCACAGTGAGCGCACAGTGCTGTCGAACAGCATGTGATCCGTAGCAGAGTCAGGAGAAGGAAGGCTCCCATTCATTTTGTGAGCCACGATATTGATAATTTCCTTACCTAAAGTTTTCAGCTGAAAGTTAGTATATCTGAGCCTGAGAAGTGTTGGAAAGATAATGCTTTTGCAATGTCTGAAAGGTTGGACTAGATGATCCTTGAGGTCCCTTCCAACCTGGCATTCTATGATTCTATGAAATTAATTTTCTTTTAAAAGAACATTGCTTCAAACTTAGATCTTTCTGGGTTTAATACAAGCACACCCATTGTGTGTTATCCAGCTCTTTATTTTCAACATGAATAAACATTTGCCCTTCAAAAATCACTAGTGACACTAAAGAGGAGTTTCTGGATCAGCTAGTTCATCCGCAGTCCCAGTTGCTGTGTTCTTCCTCCTAGCTATACTTGTCGCCTTTTTTTTTTTTTTTAAAGTTTAGTTTTTTTAGCTCTTGAGTCACCATGCCAAGGTGTTCAGTGTTCTTCAGTGGTGCATAACAGAAACCAGCCTGCTGCTTTCTTCAGATCTGAAATACTGGCTTGAGATTTCTCCATATAGCAGGAAATTCTTCCTTATGAATCTGAAACTTTGCATTTTAGATTTCTGTAAATATTTATTCCTTTAGGGGAACGAACAAAACTTGTCTCAATCGTTCTGAAAATAAGTCTCTTACAACATTACCTTTCAAGGCTACTTCCTAAATTTTCCTTTAGTCTTCTATTTTTTTTTCCTCCTAAATATTTATCATTCTGTATCTGTTTAAAACCCTTGTCATACTGAATGCAAAGTTATTTTGACACATCAAGCAGTTGCCATATGTAGTCCTATCATAAAATTTGACTGAAGAAGGACCTTTTTCATCTGAATAGGTAGCAGGCCATACAGCTTGCATTAATTTCTTCCGTTATGATTTTTAGAGCACTTCAGATTAAGATACATCTTAAACATTGTGAGTGTTTTCAAATTTCTAACTCTTTTCTTTTTCCTAGAATGTATCAGGTAACCTCTCCTTGTGAATAAAATATCTAGTGGTGCTCAGTGGAGTAACAGTTCTTTCATTGCAGATGTACAGGATTTACTTTTCAATAAAAAAGGAGAGGGATGAAAGGCATATTGTACGTAGCTGATGGTAAACTCAAGTAGTGAAATGGAGAAAAGTAGATTACTTGGGTAGAAGTGGAAAGAAACTTTTAAATATATGTTAAGCAGGTTGTACGTGCAGTATCTTTTGTTATCCAATTCATTGCATGTTAGAATAGGAAATAAAACTCTTAAACGTCACCATCATCTTTTTTTTTTTCCTTTCCGAAATGATTTCTTGTCCTGTAACAAGAGAAATAAAGCATATTTTGAAGACAGTTTGAGGTGGATTAGAACAGAATACTGTTAGAGCTCCTTAAAATGGATTGCTTCGTGTCACCAGCTTCACATTAGCTAATGTTTCTATGTTTGTATTCTAGTGTACTTGCATAATGAATGTAAGGCTTGTCTCTGAGGAGTATTTATAAAGAAGTATGTAGGTGAAATGTATTATTGCAATCTTCTAAAATTGCTGAGTTTTCCTGAAAATAATCAGTAAATAAGAAAAAAATCTTATCAATCTTTTGGTTATGTGGTTATTCAGATTATATCTGAACTTCTTCCTTTCTATACTGCTTAAAATAAAGTTTAAGTAATTTTACTGTTTTTCTGTTTCAGTTTCCTGCAGCGTTTGAATTCAATGAGTTATTTTTGATCACTATTCTGGATCACCTTTACAGTTGTCTCTTTGGGACTTTCTTATGTAACTGTGAGAAAGAAAGATTAAAAGAGGTAAATAATTAGTGTAATACACATTCTTAATTTGTTGATTTTATACAAAAAATACTTCGAATGGAAGACCTAAGACACTTGTGTGTTATCAACACCCTTCTAGATCCCATCACAAAACACTTCTCCATGAGGGCTGCTGTGGGGAAACTCAGCTCAGCCAGACCCAGTACACCCCTGAACTGGTTTTGGATATATTTGTCACATAGTCTTAAAAGGCAACATGGACAGGAATTTACATGATATGAGAAATATATACTGAATTCCCTGCTATTACATGAGGTGGCACTTACTCTTCTATGGTTATTATTTGTTCAGGTGCTTGAGGGGCTTTTTTTTAGATATTTCTAGGCAACATATACAATTTAAAATAATCATTATCAAATTATATTAACATTTCTTTCACTATTTCCAAAATAAATCCTATGGATGACTTTGCAGGTCACTAAAGTGACATAATTAGGTAGAACTTATGGTTGAAGACTACAGAAATTTAAAATATCTAAATGAATGAAGTTAGGACTCCGTGAAATTCTTTGAGTTTGGGGGAAAAAAAAAAAAAAAGCTTGTTAATATTCCAAGCATGCTTTTCTTTAATTTTGGCATTGTTGGTTGTAATACTTCATATTTTTTGAAATAAGTAACAATTCCTTGCCATATTTAGCTTTGCTGTTTTTTTGGGTTCATCTGCACTGCTGCTGTAGGGAAAAGTTGCGTGTAAATACCACAAGATGGAGCTGAATAACATGTTGTCAGCAAATGCAGGGTTTCCACACAGATTTCTTTCATAAATGAATAGTCAGATGCAATTCTCAATAAAGAAATGCAATTTAAGACACAGTGGTAGTAGAAACACATGCTTTACAGCACTGAAGGAGTGTAAAATTGCAAGAAGAACCTGATGTAAGTTCAGATTTTCCATCTTTGGTCTAGCCATGATTGTGCTGATTATATTTAAAATAATATGGCTTTCAGAAGTGCAAATAAAGATAAAACTGGCATTTTAAAGCATAATACCAGTTTATAGGAGCAAAAAGTGTGAGTGGCAGAATTGAACAATTATTTTTCACAGATACTGTTTTGGATCTTCCGAACTATCTAGCCTTCACTGACTTTCTTGTCAAAGCTAATATAGGGGCTTTTTTTTTCAGTTGATCAGTGTCTAACCATATATTTAAGTATCTATAAACATTGCTGTAAATTAGAAGCGTTACGGCTTCCGTTTGCTCATCGAGACCTCAGTGTCTCTGAAAATAATATGCCCAAATCTCCCTTCTCAGTTAGCCTTGGACCAGAATAAGTGTTCAAATGTTTTACTCAAGTTTTAAGACAACAGTCTTGATCAGCTACTGGGAAGTGTTCTCAAAGTGCTTGCAATTTTCTAGTAGATAAGGTAAATTTCCACAGACAAAATGACTGATACGTAGCTATTAACCTCATATTTTAAGGTTTTGCAATCCATATAATTAATTTATTCTTTTTCTCAATCAGGAGGTAAGCACAAAGACTGTATCACTCTGGTCCTATATAAACAGCCAGTTAGATGAGTTCACAAACCCTTTCTATGTAAACTACGAAAACCACGTCCTGTATCCTGTTGCCAGTCTGAACCACTTGGAACTTTGGGTGAACTACTACGTCAGGTGGAACCCAAGGATGCGGCCTCAGGTATGAGCTTTCACATGACTTCTATGTTTTAGTGTAGAGCACAGTGATTAAATACAAATACTATTTTTCTAAGTGCTCATCTGTCACATATATTTCACCTGATAGGGTAAAAGATTATTGTCTAGAAGACAATGTGGGATGAGTTCAAACTTGGTGCAATGATGTTTTCATTGAAGTCACTTGTAGAATAGGGAGTTACGATACTGCTTTATTGGCTTGTGGAAGGTAACAGATGAACATTCTTTGTTGTCACAAGATTACTTTTATAACAGCTCTATAATACTTTGTAACACTGTTTAATAGTTTTATTGCCTTAACCTTCTTGTACAGTTTAGTGTACCTTTGTTTTTAATCACATTTTGCCCTTTACCAACAACGATACAAAATCGAACAGTGGTTTCTGAAAGAATTGGCCTATGTACCAACTCATTTTGTAGGCTCTCTGAAATTAACATCACATAGATGCTTGGTTTCAATTGACCTTTACGGTTTCAAGCTGGCATGCTAAAGATTAAACACCCCCTATACATGCTCCTTGATTCATCCAGTGTTTGTTCTTATAAGTAATGTCTGCTATTCAGATAAATCTCTAAATCTCATCAGACGAATACTCCATATGCTCTCACGCTTAGAAGTCTGAAGAAAGAACAGTCAGTTTGTGTCACAACCATAATATATTTGAGGGTGCTACACCATCTCTTTATTAAGATAACATTCCAAGGTACCCCCAAGCATATTATGATAAATTACCTGTATTAAGTGACTGCTTGAAAGCTGCTTTCATCTTCCAGCAGTTAGAATGAGACATGAGTTTCAAATTTATTAGACACCCACAAGTCAGAGGCTGTTGTAAAACATGGTGTTTCAAGGACAATACACTGGTAGAAGTCCAGGCATCTGAGAAATACCTTTTAAGGTCCTGGAAAAGTCTGCATTGCCTTCTCACTGAGATGTTTCCTCTGAGCTGATTTGTTGCCCTCACTTGTTCTTTTTTGGTTGATGTAGTTCTGTGACTCAGGTACCTGTTAAGTATTAGCATGTGTTAAAACTTGGAAGATGGCATATTTTAATCTTTATGGCTTTAAAGTACAATTCTCAACTGCTTTTTAGCAAAATATCATCTTTCCCTTAGCCTGTTTGCTGAAAATATTTGTGTGGTTTATGCATATTTTAGTCTAATTGACCTGCAGCAATGTCAGTTTATTACTTGTATTTAATTGAGATCTAAGGGCCCTGAAAGTGAGCAGGTTTTGTAAACGCATATGAAAGCTCATCCCTGTCCAAGAGAGAGGAGGGTGGGGAAGAGATGGCATAAGGAGAAAATACCAGAACTATCCCACACTGCGTGGCAAGCTCTGCTCACTGCCTCTCTCGCTCTGCCCACTTCTGTTGGAGAGCACTCTGCGGGCACTCCAGCGTGTGTGAATCATTGCTCTTCATTGGTCTTTGAGAATAGGTCCTTCAAATCAGCAGGCTGAAGGTAACAAAATTTGATGATCCTGGTAACTGCCTTAATTTTACTCCCACCTTCTTTTCCTGAAGAACTAATACAACTGTTTCAACTTCTTAGTTCTACCATATTAGCTTTGTCTTGTGAAGATACATTGTGCCCTTCCTCTGGCCTGAATTTACTGATGTTTGTGGCAAGTATTTGAAAGTGTTTCACATCTACTTGAATAAATTTGCTGCAGAAATTACACATTTTTGTTGCAGAATTGTGTTCTCCAGTCTAGTTATGAAAGCACAAACTCAGGCAAACTTGTAAATAAAGATTACAGGTCCTTGTAATCACAGTATACTAGGTTTGCTTTCTTCTGTATTTGCATTTTCTAGTTTCACACCCTCTTAGCCGGTTCAGTAATATTCAGACCCATTCAGTGACAGAAAAAAAAAAAAAAAAGATGACCATTGTGACACCCAGGAGGTCTTCACTTATCTTCAGTGAAAAAATGTCTTAATCAGTGGATTTATTAAACAGATGGGCATCTCTGCCCACTGAGAAATGTGTTTTTGTTGAATACCTTTTAATGTGGTTCTTTTGGTTTTCAGCTGGAATAAGAGAAAATGAAATACTTAACGTGAGTGAAGAGCTCTCTGAGGAATAGCAGTTCAAGGCAACCTCACGTGCTGTTTTATCAGCTGCAAAAACATCTTGAGGAAACTAGAAAATGTTTATTGTTTTCTAGGAGCTCACCAAAAAGGAGAAATACCTGATAGGTGAATTTAAGAGAAGATGAATAATAGCCCTTTCATGTAATCAGAGTGGATGTTTGATACCCATTGTCAACCAACTTTATGTTATGGGAGAGGAAACTCAGAAGAGCAGAAGGGCAGGCAATACTTTAGGTTTTCTACTTTCAGCTTGATTAGTGTGTGACACTTGAATTTTTAAATAGACTGAGATAAGTTAATCATCACACTTCATTGAGTTTTCTATTGGAAATGAGCATACATCACCTTCAGGTTTTTTAATTTGAAAATTATGGAATGCTAACTGGCTCTAACCATTTATTTTTGCATTGTGTCTCATCAGACCTTGAACAGTACAGTAAGGTCTGAGAGTATTCTTCATTGCACTAGGACATAGAGAGTTTAGTGTCACTCTAAAGTTCTGCAGAGAAAAGATTGCTTATAATGGTATTTCCTCAGTCCTATCTAAGTTTTGTGGGAGGCTGAACTGGTGATTTTGATGGTGTTTATTTGCATCAAGAGCCCCATCTTAGGAGTACAGCTATTTTGCAATAGATCCCGTGCAGTTAGGTGACACATGTCCTCCATCCGCAGGGTTCAAAGCTCAAGTGTCTGAGAAGTGTATGTTGGGGAAAATTCTAGGTTAAATATGGACATCTCTTTTGTAGATTCCCTTTTTGCTAAAGTGCACTTCAGCAAGGTCATTCTAATTCTTAAGTGAAATAAAATGTTCCTTTGTTTCAGTTTGGAGGTGTTACATCATTATTGACTTCTTGTCCCAAGAAAATTAGATAGATTTTAGTCCTATCTTTTTTGAGTTCATTGACAGAGAAGATTTTTTTTTTTCCCCCCACATTTGCCCTTTCCTTGGGTTGGAGAAATGTATTTTTACGTGACATGTGGAAGATAAGGTCTTTCATTCTTCTGTACTCTGTGGGTCTCTCTGTGGGTACCTCCTATTGGACTTAGAGATGACCCTGTTCATCTGGAGTTTATAAGATAGTATGATGCTTCTGAATTTTTTCAGTCGATATCATATATTTCTCTTTCCTGTTCTACGCAGTCATTCAGACCTATTCTTTACACTGGTTTGAGGAGTTCTGGCTGCCAGATGTCAGTTATCTGGTTGGGCAACTCTGGAAGGTGGAGAGATGAGTGATGCTCATAGAATGATGAGTCGTAGAGTGGTTTGGGTTGGAAGGGTCCTCAAAGATCATCTAGTTCCAACCCCCCTGTCATGGCCTCCCACCAGACCAGGTTGCTCAAGGCCCCATCCAACCTGGCCTTGAACACCTCCAGGGATGGAGCATCCACAACCCCCCTGGGCAACCTATTCCAATGTCTCATCAACCACAGAGTGAAGAATTTCTCTCTAATTTCCAATCTAAATTTGCCCTCTTCCAGTTTGAACCCATTACCCCTTGTCCTGTCACTACAGACCTTTGTAAAAAGCCCCTCCCCAGCATTCTTGTAGGGCCCCTTCAGATACTGGAAGGCTGCAATAAGGTCTCCCCTGACCCTTCTCTACTCCAGGCTGAGCAAGCCCAATTCTCTCAGCCTGTCTTCGTAGGAGAGGTGTTCCAGCCCTCTAATGACCTTTGTAGCCCCGGTCTGGACCCTCTCCAACAGGTCCTGATGAATGCTGCTGCTGAGCACCCTCCTTCCATCTCTGACCTCCCAGTACTGATCTCAACAGAAATTCTTTATGAAGGAAAGCACCATTCAGAGATGAATATGGAAACCACAATTTCATGCCCAGTAGAATAACCACTGTTGGAAAATCACAAATGAAGTAAGAACAGTGGTTTTAGAGCATCAAGCTTTCCTCCACATCACATCTGCTGCTATCAGTTCAGTGTTCAGACATTTCAGGGAAGTGTTCAAGGCCATCTCCTTAAGTAACACCAACTCTATAGCTCTGTGATCTGACAGCAGAGACATGTGCTAAGCAGGGTAGAGCCAGAAATTCAACAGCTAGAAATGCATTCAACAAACCTGCCCAAGTCTGAGTTTAGGCAGAGTTTTAAAATCAAGTACATTTTAGATGAACTTGAACAACGTATTACACATGAATTTCCTCATCAAGCTTTTACTTAGCCAAGCACAGACACGCTCTGATCTTGCTAGCTACAACAGTAGCAGCAGCAGGCCTGAGTTTTCACAGTGTGCAAGGGCGACAGGCACAGCTATTTAGCTGAAGAACCCAAGACATGAAGTCCAGCAGCTTGCCCAAGACCACCTAGTTCCGTTGCAGGGAAATCAAAATCATCATCTCACACTGTGAAGGAAAACCCTACACTATGCAGCTCCTTCCTTCTTCCTCTACAGTATCTTGTTTTACTTAGAAGTTCAGTATTTCAGCAACTGACAGAAAAAACATTTTCTTCAAGGCTTCTGAGCCTGTGCCATAGCTACGTGGACCTAACCCAGGGATTTGTGTATTTTTGAGCAAGAACCATATCTTAACACAGAGTGGGTTTTGCAGACACTCTGCTCCCTTTTGAGACCTCCTAATATCCCCCTGGCAGTTATCGCAAATAATTGCATTGAGGAGTGTTATCTGGAAAAGCATCTGGTATACTCTGGTATTTTAAAAATGAGATTTACAGCTGGAGAGAAAAAAACCAAAATGCCAGCAGCAGCCAGACTCCTGCAGACAAGCACTGACTCCACCGACCACTTAGGCAACAGTCCCCTAGATTAACTTTTGCAAGGACTTACCATATGTTTGACCTCCCTCATATTACCACCAAAATCAATGACAGTGCCTGAAGTTAAACATGTGCAGAAGATGTTGCACACTTGGAGCCTTTACCCTTTGCTCCTTACTTGAGATTTTAAGACAAGGATGCTTGTAATATAAAAGAACATACATTTTTTCAAGTGCTGGATGTATCTTGCACCACTACATGTATTTGGTATTGTGAATTCCTCTCCTTCCCTTTTACTTTTTAATTTGCTTTAGGCTTTTTCTTTGTTTGTTGTTTGTTTGCTTTTTACACAAACCAGCACAAAAAGGGAAAACAAAATGATATAAAGAAAACCCACAGAACAAACACTTGTTTCTACACCGCGAAATAGATGGAACTAAAATAAAAACAAAAAAGTTTCTTTTTTTAACATCTGTTATAAACAATTTTTAGTACTGTGGGAATGATTAGCTCATGGTAAGACAGTCTCCCAACATATTTTGAAAACATACATTTTTAGTCTGTTATTGTTGAAAACACCTAAAAGTCTCTGCAGGGTTACATTCTTCCCTACTCTGCATTCCTACTTAAGTATAAAAGTACCTAAGTATACTTAAGTATAATGTAACACTCCATGGTTCTCCCCCTCTTCCCTGGTGATCAAAGCATCAAACCAATACGGATAATCTCCACTCCTGGATCGAACATGGCATTCTTTTGTCACTCCTGGGCACTCTGTGAATAATCCATTCCTTAGACACCCTGGGTACATAACGAATTACTAAAATGTGCTTTTTAACTTAGACATAGAGCTAATAAAGGTTAGACCTTCTGTTTTATGGGTATGCTCCGTGCTCGCTCTGTGCTCTCTCAATTCTCTCATTAGTAAAATTTAGATTAAAAATCAATCCAGTGGGATATGGATATTAGGTAAATTTTGGTGGCTTCT
>JAVSBS010029544.1:38265-70402 GCA_033124195.1 Coracias cyanogaster
GAAGGCTATTGGACCTGTCTCCTTCTGAAGAAGGCTTTGTTTGAGAGAGGTATCACACGCTGCAATAGAATAGTGTGAAGGGGCAAAAATGGAGATAGTTATCTGTAAGAATTTGCTCAGGATGGTATTAGGAAACTCAGGCAGCAACAGGTCTGCCTGGGAATAAGTCCTTAGGAAATGTGGAAATGATCTAAACTTCCTTTTAAATTATTATTTCAATTATTTTTGTGACAGAATGCGTTTGAAGATACTTTGTCCTCTTACTCTTCTTCCTCCTTCCAAGATGGAAGGAGGCTTCCAGAAGGCTGTGTAATTCCAGTTCTATTTGGTTCTTTAATGGTTTCATTAAAGAAAAAACAAAATACACATGACTTGAGGTGGAGGCTTTATTTGGGGCATTTCTCCTCTTCCCTCTAGTACCATTGTCTGCCTTTTCATTCTTTCATATTTGAATTTGCTGCTTTTTTCAAAAAAGGGAGGTTACCGTAGCAGAATTGAAGACATCTGGGAGAGAACACAGCTCCTCATGCCAGGCTGCTTTTCAGGTCTTTTTATAAGAAATTCTATGATACTTTTTAATGTTTTTCAGCCGCCTATACCATCTTTTTCTTATCTCATGAGTATGTAATTCTAAGATGAACCTTTACCACTAATAAACCGGTTATTGTCAGCTGCTTGAAAATACTCTGAAAATGCTAAAGATTTCTCTAGACTGAATTTGGCATGTTATTACATGAAGACTTAAGTATGTATCAGAAGCTTAGTGTGTGCATCCTGGCCTGCACCAAAAGAAGTGTGGCCAGCACACTGAGAGAGGTGATTCTGCCCCTCTACTCTGCTCTGGTGAGACCTCACCTGGGGTACTGTGTCCAGCTCTGGAACCCTCAACACAAGAAGGATATGTATCTGATGGAGCAGGTCCAGAGGAGAGCCACAAAAACGATCAGAGGGCTGGAACACCTCTGCTGTGAGGCCAGGCTGAGAGAGCTGTAGAAGAGAAAGCTCCAAGGAGACCTTATAGCAGCCTTCCAGTATCTGAAGGGGGCTACAAGAAAGCTGAGGAGGGACTGTTTACAAGCGTGTGTAGCAGGAGGACGAGGGGCAATGGTTTTAGACTAGAGAAGGGTAGATTTAGATTAGACGTTAGGAAGAAGTTTTTTGCTGTGAGGGTGGTGGAACACTGGAGGGGGTTGCCCAGAGAGGTGGTGGAGGCCCCATCCCTGGGGGTGTTCAAGGCCAGGATTGATGGGGCTCTGAGCAATCTTATCTAGTTAGAGATGCCCCTGCTGACTGCAGGGAGGTTGGACTACATGACCGTTGAAGGTCCCTTCCACCCCAAACCATTCTGTTATATGATTCTCTGAAATCTATTTTTGGAATTTTATTGTTTTATATCAATGTGCATCTGTGTGATGCTGCGTTAAATGGTAACCAACAAGACTCTTTTCCTGGGAAAGACTTGACATTAGAAACCATCTGTGTTTACACTACCACATGAAATGGCATGATGATACATACAGCTGTAGAACTGCCTTGCAGTGCTTACATCTAACATGCACTTACCATGAGATGGCCAGCATGTTGAAGTCAATCCTTTGGGTGTTTTCCTTTGTAAGACTCTCCTTTGCCTTGCTTACGGCTTTGCTGGGCTCTGGTAATTAGTATTGAGTCACCAAGTATGTGTGTCTGACTGAATTGTTTTGTAAAACCTCATCCAAGAAGGCTTCCTTGCTTATGAGAAAGTGACTAAGAAAAATGTTTTCCCATATGAAGAGAGTGGTATTGTAGACTTCTTTTGTTGAGGCGAGGGGCTGTATTTCTGTAAATATTCCATCTCTAGGGCAAATGTGAGCTTTTAGTAAGGGAGATTATGTTTCGGGAGTGTGCCTGCTCATGTCCTGGAAGAAATTCATCCAGTTTGGAGACCTGAGGCTGGAACAGTCTCACTGAATTCTCAAGGACTGAGAATAAATGAGAGTAAAAGGACTGAGAGGTGGAGTCTGTGAGAGACTTTTGACTAACTGGGAACAGGAACTAGGAGTGAGTAACGCTCCAGTTAGAGCTAGAGGTCTTTGCTTTCTGTTCAACCCATGGAATACAGTCTGGAAAGTAGGCTGGGGGGGGCATGGCAGCAGTCAAAGGAAGAATTGTCCTGTGGGTGAGGAGGGAGCAGGATGCTGCTCTGGAGAAATGATGTTTCTCCCTGCCTTTGCCACAGGACTCCTCTGTTTTAAGGGAGATCACCTGGAGCTGAGTGGTCACCATGCGTGCGCTCCTTATTTATTGGGTGTCCTGCTTGGAACCCACAAGGCTGAATTGCAGAATTCCTCAGTTCTCTGTTAAAGCAACTGGAGATCCAAGGTACGCAGGATTAGTGCTTGCTTCAGATCCTTGTCTGTAAAAGTGGAGTGTTGGTACTCCATACCTTGTTAGGGTGCTGCAGACATAAATTTGTTTCTTGACATGAGATGAAAGTACAGAAAAGGAAACTTAAGCATTTTAAGTTCAGAAGAATAAATAAAGAATGGGGTCAGACACCGCAAAGAAAACTAAATATTGAATAAGTGCTCACTAATTGAGTAGCACCAAACTGTGCACTGAATAAATGAGGAGTACAAGGGGGAAGATAGTATTTTAATGTTTATTTAACTGACTATTTTATACAGATGTATGGAAAGGCTGAATTGAGTTTGGAGAAGTAATCTTCATTCTGACATCTCCTAGTTTTTTGAAAGCATAATTTTGCAATCTTAATGTTGAAGAGGTGTTTGTGTGAGTTGAATGTATACAGACTTTTTAAAAGTGTCAATATTGTTATATAGCTAGTTTATTTAAAGATAGTCCTGTTCTTTGAGATGGACATGGGGAGAACAGCACTTGTGTCAAAGTTTGGGCATCTGGCTTGTTGAATTAGGTTCTGGGGGAATGCAGAAGGCCCAAGACGTGCAGCCACACTTCTCCTTGAAACACTTTACACAGCGTGCCACATTCTGCAGCGGGTTTTGTGTAGTGTATCCTGAAAGGATTTGTAGTGGGTTCCCCAAACGCAAGTTGTATGGAACTGCTTTTTGTGAGTGTTTGAGCATTCTGCAGCATGAAAGGTGTCTCAGAGAAATGGGCCTGTTGTGCTGAATTGTGATTAAGCTGGGTGGAAATCAGGGGTACAGATCTCCTGTGACTCAGGGCTTGCGTGACTAATGATACCAGTGGTAAATCACTCTGCTGCGGACCTAAGTGTTTCAGGAACGTGTCTTCATAAAGCAGAAATCTGAAGTGGGAGTATATAAGGAAGGAATCTTTTACTGGAGAAAAGAAGAAAAAAAAATACGGGGAGGTGCAAATTCCAGAAAGTCTTGGTCTTCACTGAAACTTGAATTTTCCATAGTGTATGTTATAGCATCTTGGCCACACTTTGTCACCAGACTCACTTTTGCCGTATTTTTAGGTGTATACATTTTCTGTAGAACACCTCAGAAAAATGAGATTGACTTTCTGGAGGGTGTGCTTTGTGTCTGATTAGTGAAGGAGGCTGTTGTCCGTGGACTTGCGGCCACACTTGCTAAAGAGTTTGTATGGTGGGTGCAGGAGAAGATTGCAAGGAGAGAAGGAGCTCATTGCATAGCTCATTGGCAGGACTCCAAGGTCACTGGGAGCTTTGTTGTGTGCAGCAATTGTTCTGCTGAAGACTCAACAAGTTACGCTTTTAAAATTGCTGTAGATGACATGCTGGATGGATTGATGACTACCCGGGATACTGAGAGCCACATTTCAGGAATACACTGAAGTTTCTGTTCATGGGCTAAGCCACAAGCAAGAAAAAAGCATGTGGCCAAGAAAAGTTGACCTAAACCAGGCTATTTGATACTGTTTTATTCTTCTGAGTTAGAACTAAAGTTGAAATGGTATTTTCCTATTTCAGAAACACTAGTGTTAGGATTTGAAAATACCAATATCAAATGCATGAATTCATGATGTGCTTTCTTTAAAATGCCAGAATTTACAAAAACATCGAGTGTGACTCAGTTGTATGTTGAGGGCAATAAGAGAAACCCTTTCTCATTTTTGTTAACTACTTCAGATGGCAGCATGTAAACCCTTCATGCCCAGGTGTGCGTCCCAGCCTGCCATCACTTTTCAACAGGAGGAAGTGATTGCGGGTGAATGCAGTTCCCTGGAGCCTGGCATTCCAGAAGCCCAGGTTATAAATTAATTGCAACGTCTAGCAATCCATAGGTTTCCCATTGCTGCGTTTCCCTGTGATTGTCAAACTTGTTTGGCCCTTCTGTGGCGTTTGAAAGAAGGGGGGTCTCTCTCTGCTTGTCTGAGATAACAGATCCAGCTGCAAAAACAAGCATGGCCTGAATCTTCTTTTGGTCATGATATAGATTAATGTTCCAGACGAGTGTGGAAAATGCCCACAACTGCTGCAGAGCGGTGCACTGCTGGTGGTTTTCAGGTACTGTCAGAAGCAGAGGCAGAAACCTGTATGACCCACTTCTATGAAAGGTTTATTGGAGTGTGACTCTGGGAGGTCCACCACAAGCACAATTCACTTGGCTGCTGCACTTCTCTCACTGACAAGCTGGACAGGGTCAGACTCTTGGAAAGATGCCCGGATAGAAGAGTAACAAGATGCTCCATACGGAGCCAGCTTTGTGAACTCTGCTCTCTTTACATAGTAAGTTCTGTCCCAGCAGGCAGGGGCAATAGTTCCCAGGAAAGGCATCTTAAGGTCAGCTGAAAGTGGTATCCATAAGGATAGGGGTGCATTTATTGGAACGTGTTTTGTATCCCATCAAGACCATTTGCAAACAGTCTTTTGAATAGGTTTCCTGCCAACTGTGTTGTAAGAAAGGGCCAGTTTGCTGAAGTGTTTCATTTGAAATGACTGAAGAAACACTTTCCCTAAATATTGATACACTGAAATTTATAGGTGTTGGATTCCTTCTGTTCCTGAAGGAAACAGTGGAAGCATTGCTCGAAAAGATAACTCACTATGAGAGTCAGAGAGAGCCATTTCTTTCTTTACCCGGCAGGTTCCAATCCATCAAAATCTTAAAGAGCTCCTTGCCATCCGGACTGAGCTTCAGAAGAAGGTTGAAGATTTGCAGCGGGAAGCTGCTACACGATCCATTTCTTCCTCCTCTGATAGAGGTTCATCTCCTTCCCATTCAGCCACGCCGGTGCACACCTCTGTGTGATCTGTAACAAAAGCCACGTGGAAAAATGTGTGTCAGGTAATACAGAGAAGAGGGTGAAACGCTTTTCCCGTCACAAAAAGATTGTGAGTGACTTGTAATTGCTATGATCTACATGCCTTATTCTGTGTCTGGTATTATCATGATGAGGCCAAAAAGAGCTTCAATAGATGTGATGTATTTTCTTGTTGGCAGTTCCCACACGTGTTTTGACAGCTCCAGCTAAATCACCAATTGTGAAATTAAACTTTGTTTTGAGCAACTAACAATTTAGCCATCCTAAAAAGGAATCCATCTGCCAAGCAGACAGAAAAATGCCTCTCACACTGCCGAGAGTACCATGCCTGGTTGAGAGGATCGGATGAAATGCCACGTGATGCTTACACAGAACACAGAACATTTTTGTGAATGGGAGCTCCTTCTTTCACTCGGTAATATTTTTATTTTTTTGCTAGAGCAATTTATTTTTTTTAGGTAATTAATGCACTTGGGAATTGGTTTTGAAATAAGTGTTTTCCAGTGTAGTCGGTTTTACATTTCGACTAAATATGCTGTTAAAAGTGGATGAAGTTAAGCTGGATTTATCAAGTACACCACACTGACTTGTATGATGTAATATATTTGGTAAAGCATGTATCTTAGGTTTTTTTAATGCCTTTTGTACAAGTTGAAATAAAGTCTTTTGACTGTTTAGCTTTGTTCAGTTTCAGCCTCCTAAGTGAGGTAAACTTACTCATGTCAAGGTCTTGTACAGAGTAAAAGTTTGTTTTCTAGCAAATGGTAATATTTGGGGTTGGGATGACAGCCAGCTGTGTAAATTGTATAGTCTGTATAGCTCCACAGTTTGTTAAGCGTGTTTTGTTTTAAAGTGTACACACAAAATGCCAAGCTGTGTCCGTTTCTACAGTGTATGTGATGTTAAACATATGCACACGTCCCAGGGCGCAAGCTGTAAGTCCAGAAAACAGATCCTGCCTGTCCAAACTCTTTTGAAGACCTTAACTTGTAATGACTTTATTTGACAAAGTTTTTAAATAATATGATCTTAATCGGTTTTCTTGAAATAAAGCCTCATGGCTTTTTGTTTTTTAAAATTTTGCTAGCATTTTTTTCTGTAAAGTGAATAATTGAACTGCTTCCATATAAAATATGCATTCCCAACTTTCTTTCATCTCCTTCCCAAAATATTCGAGTCAGAGAGATTTGATTACTATAACATCCAACCTTCTAAAAATTTATTCAGTGGCCTTCTTGGAAGGCCCAGAAGTGGTACACGCTGAACTTTTTCCCTGGATTGTTTTCCCTGCTGTGTTTCATGAGAACCTGGTTCTTCTCCTTCGAGCACTTAAACACCGCAGCTCTGCTTTTTGACTCATGTTTGTATCGCTCCAAGTTCTGCTGCTGGGAATTACGCCCCGTCCTTAAGAGCCAGTTGATTCTATACACTGATTCTGGTTTTTGCTGTCTGTGAGTATTTATTTATAACTGCGCGTTTGTTCTCACTACGCGATGGCGCTTTGTTTGCTCTGTCCATGTATGCAGCACATAGTTAATGAGCAAAGTGAGCTGCCCAGCGCTGCTCCAGCTTTGGCTGGAAAGGCTGATGTGTCCAGTCACACGAGTTTACTGTGCAGTGCCGGGGGTTTCAACGTGTTTCAACTTTTATTACCGTGAATGCTTTGTAATGGATACTCACCTACAACAACAAAGTTTAGGAGGGCCTGCAACCTTGCACCTCTTAAGCAACCTCAAGCTTTTTATAAATAGATGAAAGATGTTTTTCTGTAAAAGCGGTTCCGCTAAACAGTGTGCCAGCAGTGGATTTTACATTGCCAAAATATGTTGAGCTGGTATTGAATTATACTCTTCCATACTTTGGATTTCCTTGACATTTTAACTGTATATTAAAGTAAAGCACATTATCTCTAAAATGCAGCGCTAAAGAAAATCTTTTGAAGTTTTTCTCTTTATTGGTGCTAATAATCACAACATTTCCTCTGTAATTATTGTAAAAGTGATGACTGGATTAGCTTGGGCATTCTGAGATTTTTAAAGCTTAGATTCCTAGAGCTAAAATCCAGGAATTTGGTTTTGCATAGAGGAATACCAGTTATTTCAGCAGACTGGCTGTTTATCCACAAGTTTCAACACAGCTCAGTGAGTCGTCTCTGATCTGCAGGGAGGGCGCTGAGGGAGGGGTCCTGCTGTTAGATGTGTGAGCACAATGGATGGTTCGGTATGTTCTTAACATGGAAATTTTCAAAGGTATTACATATATGCTAGTTAAAGCATAGTTTTATATTGACGAGGTGACTGTTCTCAGTCTGTTTGCTGATAATCAGATTTTTCCTATTGATTTAGGAACTAATTCTGTCATTATTTTGTATTTTTTAATAAGGCAGTATTGAACTGGTTGAGGTCAGAGCAGTATCCTGTTCCCTGTCTGATGCTCCTTGGACAGAACTCTTAGCTTCTGATTCAAAAGCTGAATCTTCTTTTGCTTTGTGTTTTGTTTTTGACTCTGCTGAGCATAAACAGAATGTGCCAAGACAGCAAGCAGCTAAATTTGACCTGTAGGATTTTCCTATTATCAGTGACATATAAGAGGGGGAACAACCTGAATCTGGTGTCCCAGGATGGGATGAAGCCTTCGTAACCAGCTGAAACAGTTTTTCCTTGTAAAGTAAGTTAAGTGAACCATCAGCATCAGACACTGCCATTTTAGTCCCGATTCAGAGCAAAAATACACTTTTTCTTCCTTGGTAGATACAAGTAACTTTTGTTGTTCCATTAAAATAGATGAAGGCTTTTAAAGCTGGGAAACACTCCTACCTGCCTGTGCAGGTTTTGTTCCCTGCATAGGCAGCCTTCCTCTCAAGGAGTTAAAGCTTTAAACAAGTGTTTGATTTTTCTTTTTTTCCAATAAAAGCTGTACTAATTAATACGCTGTATGTAGTAACACCAAGAACGGCTGGTTCTCTAAAAGCTGGAAATACGGAACCAGCATCTTCCATTCATGTGTGTTGAGCCCCACAGCAGAGGACAAAGTAGACTGGACAACTTAGAGTACTCCCCTGGTGAAGCATTTATGTTAAAAACCAAAAAGAAATGTCCATTTGCTGAGAGGTCACATCTGCCAAACTAAGTGATCTTAGAGATCTTTTGACTGCCAGGTCTTGTGCAGTTGGGAAGAACTTTATTTCTACCAGAAACATGAGTGAGAAGTAGCTAGTTTGAAATATAAACCACCTTTTTTGACTGTGAGAGTAAGCTCTGCATCATTACGCAAAGGTCAAAAGCTTTGTTGGCACTGCCTGGGAGATTCATCTACTGGATGTGAAAATCCAAAGAAAACTGCAGGAAACCTGGGGCAGCAAAAACGACCAAAAACCAGCTGTGCCGAGCACAGGCAGGGACACAGGGCACTACCTGTGCGGGGTGACCTGGGGAGAGTGTGTGGGGGTGTAAATACTTCATTTTTGCCATTAAATTGAAGTTTTCATAGTGATACTTGTTTTCTTACAAAGTCCCATTTGTTTTGTTTTTTTCAAACAAAGCCTTTAGTGTAGCTATAGACGAGGTGATGTACAATACGGTTATAACCCAGCGTTTGCAGTTTACTTCCAACGTGAAAAAAACCCACAAAAAATCAAGTCGTACTACTCAACTTGTTTTATTTGGTGTTTTCCAACCCCTACGATCCTTACACACACATTAGCAAAATGAATCTTATTTTCTTACAGCGTAACATTCAACCTTCATTTGGCGTAGATCGCTTCTGCAAGGGCTTTGCTCAGAGCAAAGGATGTTCTAATTTCACAATACTGTTGTTTCCAAACTTTGCTTGTTCCTGAACCTGCTTTGTTGCAGCAGCAGATTTTTAAAGCCTTAGCTTGTCGGCGCGTTGTAGTTTTTCAGAATTTGAAATGGTGTTACGGACTAATCCCGCTTTTATCACAACAAATGAGTATAGTTAAGAATGACAATACAGCACTTGTAAGTGTTCATTAGTGGGGTTGCATGAAAATGACTGGGTTTCTAGTGCCAAAAAAATCTGAAATTCATGTCAGAGTATTCTCAACTGAAGAATGTAAAGCAAAGAAACTACTGCGGTATTGCCAAAGGAAAAGGCAAGGAATTGATAGAATAAACAGCAGGAAAAGAGCAAGTTAAATTCTTTCAGTTCTCAGTTTTCTTTGTAATTGAGAAACCTTTTCCTGATCATTTTATTAAAACTAGCTTTAGTTAAGCTGAAGTGAGGTGCGACAAGAAAGAGCTCACAGCACAGGTAGTACACGGACTCTCCGGACCACTGTATAGGTAGCTTCAGGGCTCATGAAAAAAAAAAAATCCCAGTTTTCCCATCTCTGATCACCTTTTATTGTAAAGGATGAGAAAGATCATACCACGCATACAGAACCCAAGTGCAAGATTTAAGGACGACAGATACTAATTATTAGAAGCTAGTAAGGTATTTAGAGAGGTCAGTGCTAGGCGAGTTGTTTCAGAACTTGGATCACAACTAGGAAAATACCCAGGAATCTCAGTTGCTATAATGCCTAAAATGTTGGTGATGTAGGAACTCCCTGTTTTGTCAGAGCCTGGTCTGACACTTCACATGGAGGAGACAGACTGCAATAAAAAGCAATTTAAACCTTTACTGACATGTAGCACATTAAGACTTTGACTTTTGTCCAGTTTTGAAGAGCAAGTTTAATCTCTTTACTGCAGTATTTGTCAAAATTTTCCTGTTTGAAATCCTAGAGAAAGAGATCTTGCATTCAGTTACTGTAATTTTTTGAAAAAGTGCTCCCTTTCACTCTGCTTTTATCGTTTGCCACATACCTAGAAATTACGCTAAGGTGTAAGTATTCACTGAAGTCATAAAAAAGGCTGTGGGGAAAGGAGCAATTTCTGAGTTCTAAAAACTGGCTGTTCTTTTCAGTGAAGAAGATTTCTTTTCTTTTTTTTCTAAGCCGCAGTATTTGTGAATTAGACACGTGTTGTAGTGTAAGAGCTTCCCCAAGGAGGGGTAGGTGCTGTAGTCTTTAAGCAATGCTGGACACCCCCTTGCGCCATCCACTAGACAAAGAGGGAGGGCACAGTAACAGAGACGCGATAAACCCGCCCGTCTGCACCTACAGAGGACACGGCCCTCGGCTAAAGGAGGAATGGAATTACAGTCACTTCATCTAAGCCAGGAAAACGGCACCTAGCGATCACCGATGCCATGTTCTAACACTCCATCTACAAGTTTCTAAAAACATTTTTCATGCTACGGCTTTCAGGTATGTTTGGCTAAGAAAGCAAAACCGGTGACGGTGCTTGGGAATGGAGACAGGCTCAGCTGCGTGGCTCCTGCACGTGATGATCCGAATCCTGCAGACCACACTTCCTCCATGAAAACCCTTCTCTGGGAGTAAGCAAACAGTGCATCCCAGCTCCATTTCCTCTGCTTCCACTCTCTGAGCAGCCAGTAATTAAATATTTTTGTTTTCTAATCCAGACACATTCATAAAACAAAGCAGCAGCAGCTGGTAGCAGTATGGTTGTAGCCCAAGTGTTCTGAATAGACACAGGAGGCACCACCGATCCCTAGAACTTGACTCCCTCATAAAACACCGTAGCTGCTCTGCTAGAGCTAGTGTAAGGCTTTAAAAATGCAAGCGTTAAAAAGAGCATAAAGAATTGTGCAGCTATTGCAAAACACTTCACCGTGTTACCAGGCAATTCCCTTTGCAATGGAGCTGCGAGGCAGCAGCGCTCCTGGACTGATTCACCTCCTGGCGAGGCCCTCTGTAAGTCGTGTCTGCCTGGAAGCTGTGGATTTGTTCGTCAAACTGAAAGGCGCTTTTTTTTTTTTTAAATACACATTCACAAAATACGGGATATGCAAAACTACAAAATGCACACGTTGCAGGTTTATAGATAAATAGTGAGAACCTTTTACAGCACTAAAGTGAATTCTCCTTCACTTGAGAGCATGCTTTTTAGGCAATCATTGATTTGGATAAACGTATCAGAAAGTGGCAGCATCACGTTTCAGCAGCCTAAAAAAGGGTTGGGGAGGGGTTAAAAACATAAACACAAATTCTTGCAAGACAGTGAAGGTCGGGTCTTGATACCTGTTCTGTGGTGTTGCCTGAGCGCTTGTGTGGGATCGGGGTGCTGGCGTGGGCACCGCTCGCAGCCCGATGCTTCCCAGAAAGCTGCAGGAACCCCATGCAGGACGGCGATGGGGGACCCGTTCTGTCCGGGGATTCTGCCTTTTTGAAGGTTAGTCGGTGACACCAAGGATGAAGCTTTATATCCTTTTTCTGCCTTAGTGCCAGGGAGTGCTCTCAGTAGTTGCTGATAAGAGAAGGTGGGGGGACTGCATCTTGCCAAGCTTGACTTCTCTTGTAGCGAGCTACAGGTCTGAACACATACTTCTTTATTTTCTTTTGTGTTAAATCTGTAACTTGTTCTAGTGTGGATGAGATCTGAACCTGTCCTTGGAAGCATCCAAACACACACGGTTTTCATTTCAGTGACAACGTAGGTATCTCATGTCACACAAGCTGCATCGCTTGGCATCTTCAGCTCCATTCTGATCTCTGGCAAAGCTGAGCATTCAAATGGCATTTGCCAGAAATGAACACCGCACACACCACCTGTATTTATGACTTGGCGTGAACATCAGGTCCTTTTATTTGGTTAGAAGCCCAGTGCTGTGTGGTGGTGAAGCAACCTCGACTCCTGGCTTCACAGCAGGAACTCAGCTGCCGCACCTGAGGACCCACCCATAGGCACTTCATTTTTTGGTGTAGCTACACTAAGGACCGCAATTTACCCTCAGGAAATGCAGTTTTCATCACTGCTGTTAGAAGTGGCATGGCCAGAGCTGATGGCAGAAGTTGGCTGGAGGTGCTTTGCAGGGTTTGCTTTGGATTGCAATGTACAGGCACTTCACTGTCCTCGTTCCCATAAGCTCTTCTGCACCTTGAAGAAGACCTCATCCCTTAATTGACCACTACTGAAGCACCTTCTGTTGGTTTGCATACAACGGGATATCAAACCTACACTATTACTTCAATGTAAACAGGTATCTTTACAAAAAATAAACACATACTACCACTCTAACCCTAAAGCCTAGAGCAATAAGAAGCCAGTTCAAACCTAAGTACACATTAAATAGCTTTGGAGTCAAATTAAATAAAAAGCTAAATTACAAGCATGTAAGATCTCCGTTTGCTGCTGACTGATTCTTTTCTAGCCCCAGGTCATGCTTTACATCTTCGCACTGTCTTGTTTTGGTGGCTCTGCTGACTGTGTTTGCAGCACTGAATATTTAACTAGGGAGAAAGAAAAAAGAATCATGAGTACAACAGCACATGATGGAACCAGAGCGCAAGCAACGGGTACCCGGTACTGGCTGGCTGTGTGTGACATTGGAAGAGCCTTTGCAGCAGCCTTGATTATCTGTCACTGAAAGAAGGATCACGCTTTTCTTGTATGAATCCCTCTCGATGGCTGAAACCACGAAAGCTAAATATTAAATGCCATCGTCTGCAGCATGAGCTCCTCGGTCTCTTACCACAGCTTTCCTTTGTGTGCAATGAAGGGGGAAAACACCATTGTGGGTGTTTCACAAAAAGCTGCAACATCACTTAAGTGGTGTCTTCATCAGAGAGACACAGCAGCACAGTACGGCACCAGGGACCTGAAGAAAGTCCCTCAGAAAAGCTGCTTTTGTGGCAGGGTAAGGAATGGCAGGTTCTCACCTTGGGGTTCCTCACTTACGACAGCTTCCATGTTTTCTCCTTTTACGTATTCCGCGTTAAGTCCCTCTGAGAAGTAACAATAAAGAGAGTGAGACGGGAGAGTAGAAAGTAAAAATGATTTGCTTTGATGCCTTAAAAACTAGTAATGGGCCCACCTACTGTAAAAACTAAGATGCCTTTTTGCAACCTCCTCTGTATTAACAGCAGCGCAGAAACATCAGTAAACCACAAACAGTGCTGAGAAAAGCGCTGGATTTTAAAGTGACCGCAGAGGCTTGGCTGGAAGGCACAGCTTCCAGCAGCAGCCCTTTTTTCTGAGTCTCTTGTGTCTTTATCACACGAGGCAGCAAGGCTAATCGCTGTGTAAGGCGCTCAGCTAGAAGGGCACGGAGGAGGAGGAGGAGGAGGAGGAGGAGGAGGAATGTCTTCTGGACTGGGCTGTGCCTCAGCGCAGATAGATGGTCTTGTTCTCATTAAACGCTAAGTTATGCAGAGCTGCAAGAAGCAGTTTAGAGCAGGGCTGTGGTGATGAAGCGGGATCCCAGTGGGGTGTTCAAATCCTAAGTCCATTATTTAAATGCAAAGAAGTTTCCAATGTTGGCAACAAGTGCAGCCCAGTAAAAGGGGCAAGACTGGGCCCAGCAGTGGATGGGAGGCAGCAAGAGGGTGTGCAAGGGGAAGGGGATAGCTCTGCTCGCCCTGGTCCAGCTCAGAGCTGCTGAGGATTGAGTTAAGTCTGAGCAAGGTGGTCCACAGACCTCAGCTGTGCTCTCCAGCTTCTCGAGAGGACCAAGCAGAGAGGGGAGTGCTGTGCTACCCGTGTCCTGTTAGGGAGGCACCGGGGACAGGGCGAGGCCTGCGCTGCCTTGCAAAGGCCGGCTGAGGCAACCCACGCTGTGCCAACAAAACACGCACTTTTAAAGCGTCTCAACTTGGTTACACATCTGAACACAGTGTGAAGAGTAGCAGTGCCCCGCTATGTCTCACCACCAAGAGTAGCAGTGCCCCGCTATGTCTCACCACCAGGCTTGGATGGGGCTCAGAGGGAGAGAGGGAGGCAGGGAACAGCGGTGGGGCCAAGGCAAAGCAGGGTGCTGGGAGGGAAGAAAAGGTTCTGCAACTGACTGAAAAAGAACCCCATGGCACAGTCTGCAGCTAGCCAAGCCATGGAGGCAGGAGAGGAGCTCCCAGAGCAGCGCTGACAGCTCCGTCCTGCCCAGGTGCAGAGTGGCTCGGGGCAGCGGGACACAGAGAGGCTGAGCCACAGCCTAGGGCACAGCCTGCGAGCGGGAGACACAGTGTCAGAAAATAAAGTGGGATAAAGCCTCTAGGCAGCGTTGCGTTGTTCACACCCTTCAGAGGAATCGGCAAACGCTCACCAGAAGAGGCTCAAAATCGAGAAATGGAGCCGAAGCCTCGCCAGTGCAGGATGGGTGGGCAAGGGAAAAAAGTGAGGCTGCTCCTCCGCGCTTCAAGCAAGTGGCCATTGCACACCCCCGCTGCCTCCCCCAAGCCATGTGTTCTGCTGGGATAACACCAAATGCAATTTATGTTTCTCAATAAAAAGCCACTTTTGCAGTGGCTGACGGCTCTTAGATTTCTGTCATGCATTGCAACGCATCCAAGGCCTGACATTAGCCCAGCATGCCATGTCTGATGGCTTAAATTAATCCTCCTTTATAATTAACTTTAATTTCCTGCCGCCTTTCTGGGGCTTTGTGTCTCTCAGCTTCCCCCTCATCAAAGCCTTTACTCTTTCTTTTTTTTAATTATTTATTCTTGCCAAAATATCATTTAAGTGGGGGGAATATACAAGGGTGTTTCATTCCATCACATTCATTTGACTTTTCCTGCTGATCTAATTTACCCAAATGCTCCTGTTTGTTTCAGGCACAACTGGGAAAACAGCACAATTCCAGCAGAAATTTCCAACCCCGAACACCCTTCCCCCAGAGCAAAGGAGGCTTGCAGGAGATTTCATTTGATTAATTTAAAAAGACCTTTTTCCAGCTGTTTGCAACTTCCCCATAACAGGCTGCAGGGGCCCACCATGGCCAGGCCAGAGCCAGGAGACCTCACACCCAGGAGCTTCATGGGGCAGCTCGTGGAGAAGGTGCTTTCTGGGAAGTTTTGCTGCTTAGTTTGCTCTTAATTGCAGTGATTGCTGCACACTTGCAGGAAGGTGGGCTGGACCATCCCATCCCATCCCATCCCATCCCATCCCATCCCATCCCATCCCATCCCATCCCATCCCATCCTATCCCATCCCACCCCACCCATCACTGTTGCAGGTGCTCACTGGGCTTCTTTTGCTGCTCTCTGGTGAGTTTTTACCTCTTGCTGAGATTTGGGGGTTGGTTTGGTTTGGAGTGGGTTTATTTTTTTCATATTTAATCCTGTTCAATGTCAGTGGGTCCATCTTTGGCTGTGACTGTCTGTGGGTGTGTGTGAGGAGCGTGCACAGCCTGGGGGAGGCAGGGCGTCTTGGGGCCATCACTGTTGGTGGGTTCCAATGTCTGATGGGGTGGGGGAGCTCAGTAACCCGTGGCTGGGGCTTTGCTCTGCCAGCTCCCAGCCGTGAAATGCCTGACATTGCCTCCTGCCTCAAGAGTTACTGGATTTGTGACACTTCCTCCCGTGTCCAGGTTGGAAAATGGCAGCAGGGTTCAGGGGGCAAGTAGGTGGGTGCTTGCCCTGTGCTTCTGAGGTGCTTGGGGTGGGGGGACACTTACGCTGGATGCTGAAGCAGAACTTCTTCTGCTGGTAGGAGATGTAGCTGGAGACAGCCCCGATGAGTGCCATGGCCAGGCCACTGGCGATGCCAGCGATGGTCCCCGTCTCCACCACTGTGCCTGTGGGGTGCAGGGAGAGCAGGGTGCTGTGCAGGGCACACGCACCACCCATCCCATCTCACCACTGAACCTGTGGCCCATATGGTACCTACCTCCATAGTTGCTGTCGGTATTGCCCCCATCACCTGCAAGAGACACGAGTCCATCAGTGGCCCCACACCCCTCTGCTCTCCACACCGGGCAGCCCGGGAGGGAGAGGGCACACAGGGGAGGGTTGGCAACATGGTCCCAGGGACACCCTTGGGCTGGGGGCAAACATGTCTCTGGGGGGTGCAGGGTCTCTGCTGCCCCACGCCTCTGCCCTGGGCAACTCGTTGTTTCTCAGAAAGGTCCGGAGCTGCTCCTTTCTCCCACTGTGCTGGGGGGAGCTGTAGGGGCAGCCCCTGGAGGGGACACCTCTGCGTGCACCACAGTTAACCTCACCTCTGCCCCACGCCACTCTCCGTGTAAACAGCAGAGAAATAAATGCTGCCAGATAGTTACGCAGCGTGCTTGTGCCGTCACAGGGAGGCAACTGGCCAAGCTCCATAATGTCAGGGAATCTTCCCTCAGCTTGAAGTCTGGTTTAAACTCCCCTTCCCTGGAGAAACTGGGCTGGGAGGAGAAGCTGCTCCTGCAGGAAGCTGCAGTCCTCCCCGAGTCACTCACATCTTGAATTTATGGAAGCAGGTCAGCATTGTATTAATGTCTCCGGTGCGGTTTGTCCTTGGCACGGGGATTCATTAAACGTTGATTGGGCTTGTGGTGTTCATCTCGACTACTTTTAATATTTAATGCTGTGGACCCTCGCAAGCACGCAGGCTTATCTGATCGCTGCTGATTTTTCTCCTTGTTTAAATTGTCGGTAGTCACGTGGTGGAAGGCAAATGAAGGCTTGTGCCCTCTCACAGCACAGGAGTGGGCATCTGCTTTTGTGGTGGATGGGGAGATCTTCTCTGCTACAGAGCCTCTGCAGGGTCAGAAATAAGCACCTCCAACTGCTGGCACAAGGTATGACCACGGAGGCCAAAAATTGTGTGTTCCCATGGCTGATGCCCACCCTTGCCTGTGCACATGCCCCTGTCAAGAAGGTGACTGCCGCTCCACGCAAGGTGGTTTCTGGGAGTTTGGCTGATTTGATGATTATTGCCCAAGCTGTGACTGCTAAAACAAATGAACCTAGGTAGGTCACCACTTACCTTTCTTCTTGTCTGGGCTGTAGCCACCATCCATGATGCCGGCCAGGTCATCATCAGAAAATGCTTTAAAAACAACAAAGGCAAATGGTGGTTGGTGCCTAAAGGGAGATGCAGCCCCAGGCTTCGCATGTGCTCTGCAGCAGCTGGGGAGCTCATGCTCTCAACCTGCACAAGGTCACGTTCACCCAGCGAAAGTCGCCTTCCTCGGAGGGCGACTGCAGCCAGAGCTGCCTGGAAAACAACACAACAGGGAGGAAACACAGTGTGCGGCTTGCTTGGGATGAGAGAGAACCCAAAACCTGAGTGCCTTTGGTTGGTAGGGCCTGGAAACAGGACTTTTCAGGGATTCTGGGCGCAGGTCACCGTGAGCGTCACACACCCAGGGTGGGAGAAAGCCCTGCTTTTGGGGAAATGTTTCTCTGCCAGGCAGATGGAGGCTGCTCTGCTCATTTGATTATTTCCTCTAAAACTCTCTGGCTATTCTGAAAAGCCATGTGGGGCTTTCTATACAGCAGGGCTCAGAGCAGGGGTTTGCACTCCCATTTAAACCAGCAGCTCCCAGTCAGCTGGCTTGTCCGTCCCCAGGACAAGGTCAATACGAACAGGGACAGGTCAATAAGCAGGTCTGCTTCTTTCGCCATTACCAGATGTTAACAAAATGTTTAACTCCAAATTATCTTAAACTCGTAAAAGAGGCAATAATTGATTTTAAGTCTAGCTTGAAAAAAATAGGCCTGAATCAAAGTTTAAATACTATTCTTTTTTAACCTAAAATGACTGATGTATTTATGAGTTCATGAATTGTTTTGGCTTGCTCCAACTCAGCTGGCAGTGGAGCAGGGAGGAAAAAGTGGTTTGGGTGTGTGGTGGCCATGCTGCCGGGGACTGAGTGCCCTTGCCCTGCCTCTGATGAGCTTCTGGCAGTGCCAGCCTGGCCTGGGGTCGTGCATGACTCCCCTTCCCGAGGGACAGAGCAGCTCCAGTGGAAGAAATGAGCACTGGCAAGTCCTGCTACAGGTTAAAAAGTTGTCTTGGATAGAGCTGTAGTGGGAGTGTTTAACTCGTGCAGGATAGGCACAGGAAAACATGGTTGGGAATCAGCAGCTGAGTGAGTGGAGCTGTTGAGCCCCTCGCTGCAGTCCCAGAGGGTGCCTTGGGGCACAGCAAGGCATGTGATGGAGCAGAGACCCAATGCTGAGCCAGCAAAAGGCTCCTTTTCTGATGCTGCGCCTTGGGAAGGGTTACCTTTGCCTTAGCAGCATGGAAGAGACTGCCTTATTCACCAGTTACCACAAAAAACCACAGATTTATGGGCTTAGTAATGAGTATAAAAAGAAAAAAAAAAAAAAAAAAACAACACTGACTATGGCAGAACCTGGAGAGGTCCCAGGCAGCCCAGGGTGCGGCAACACCAGGGGAATGCATGTGCTGGTTTGTGACTGGTGCCACGTTCCAGCAGTTCAACACCTCAGCGTTTGCTGCAGGAGTCTGAAACCTCAACAAGCCCAGAATATCAAAGTGCAGACAAGTCACCTAGTTAATACAATCTAATAAAATATCTGACTATTAATTACACATGTGAGCAGGGTATACGGCCATCTCGACATCAATAAACTAGCCGTGCAAAGTCTGTTTTCTAGCTCAAGGGAACAATCCTCATAGACAAATGATTCATTCACCAGAGTATTTTAGAGATGGAAAAAAAAGTCTCCCAGCCCACAGCGTCTGTTATGCCAGGACTGAAGCCTGCTCTAGATTTATGTCTTGGCACTGGCTGCAAACCCCAACAGCACATGCCCTCGGTTAAATAGCTGTCAGGTACGCGGACGAGGGGCACCTGAACGCACTCGCCACAATTTAATGGGTCAGAAGAGGCCCTGGGAAAGAAACCTGCAGACAGGCAACAGATCATTAGGCAGAGCCTCTCTCTGTCAAGGACCATCGAGGTGGGAGCTCCTTCCCTCTCTGCAGCCCCTGAGGAAGGGGCTGCGCTGCCTGCGGAAACATCTCCCTGCTCTGCGCAGGCAGCCTTGGCTTCTACTTACCCCGTCGCCTGGTGGGGATGGTGCCTGGCAGCCAGATCCTGTTCCCAGGAGGGGACAGGGAGGATCCCCCCCAGGTCCCGGGGGACAGTGTGGCTGGTGGCAAGTGGGATGGAGAGGGGAAGTCAACATACCTTCACCTGGCTTCACGTCCGGCCTCCTAGCATCTTTCCCATCGTTCTTATCATCAAGGGCATCAGCCAAGTTAAAATCCATAGGATCCTCTGCTAGAAAACAGCACAGGGGTTAGCACTGCTGGCCAAAGACTGGGGACCTCTGCAATTAATTAATCAAGGAAACGCTCAGCTTTGCCAAAGGGAAAGAGATGAAGCCCCCTGACACAAGCATCTCCCAGTTTCGCTATGGCAGATCCTCCAAACCCATCGTGTTTTGTGCCCTCGTGGTGAGAAATGTCAAGTTCTTTCACAGAAGCAGTTCCGTGCCATGGCTTGAGCACAAGGTAATCGGGTAAATCCCAAAAAGCTCAGAGCCAAACTGGTGCTCCCATAGGCCCAGCCAGCGGAGGGGAAGGAGGTGGCTGTGCCGCGCTGCCGTGCCGGCTGGAGCGGCCTGGGACTTGACTGCTTGGTGTTATTTTTCCCCCATGAACTGCCCAGTTGGCCCCCTGGGCAGCCCAGCTCTGACAGAGTGGCCATTGCTTTCGCTAAACAATGGCTAAAACAGTGGCATGGAGCCAACCTGAGCTCCTCGGCCCTCCTCCCAGCTTGCACCTTAGTTTAGTCTGTTCCAAATGGATTTTTTTGTAAGCCTGGGAGCACCTTTTGCCAAAACTCTGCCTGAGCAGGCAGCAAAGTGCCTGGCTGATGGGGTGCCCTGGGCTGGGTGTGCTGGTGGAGCTGGCATAGCTGGGCTGGGCTGGGCTGGGAGGAGAGCAAGCCCACAGCCTTAAAACAGGCAGGGGAAGGCGAAATGGCCAGGGAGCTGCTGGGACCCGCAGGGAAGCGCAAGTAATGCTGAGATACCCTGTCCACTGTGTGGGTTTCTGTTTTATTTTTTTTCCCCTAAGTGTTTCACGTGAACAAACAGAGCAGAGGCTGGAAACAGCGGGGCGATGTGTCACGGCACATCCCGGAGCCTCTGCCTGTGCCTGGAGCCAGGGCAAAGCTGTGGGGGCTGGAGGTCTCACCTGGGTTATTCTTGGGGGGGGCCCTCGTAGTTTTTGGCTGCTTGGTTGTGGTTCGGATGACATCCCAAAAGCTGTTGTCTGAAGAGGGGGGGGAAAAAAGTAGAGACTAAAATGATGTTATCCTGAGAGTGGACACCAGGGCTGTGCTGGGGAGCTTCAGTGGTCTGGTGTCTCCACAGCATCAGTGCCCCTGACACCAGGAGCACCTCCTGCCCATCCATGCCCCAGGGATGCTCGAACCCTCAGTGTGGGTGGTGTGATCCCCTGCACCAGGGAATGTATCAGTAGGGCTTGAATTTGTGAAGGGGGCAAGCAAGGCTGCCAGGAAACCCCCCCAAATACTGCTGGTGGGATGCACGTGACTGCCTGCTCGTAAGAGCTCTGCCACTGTGAGGGCAGCCCTGTGCCTGGCATGCAGGAACAGGACCAGGCACCACCAAACAGATACTTGAGGATGTGCTACTCAGCTGATGAGGTCTCCCACCTAACAACAGCTAACGGCTCCATCCTCATTAGAAACTTTCACAAATGCTGCTCAGTGAAGCCTACTGATATGGCTCAGGCAGGGCTGCAGGGGCAGCAAGGGAGGGAGGATGACGACGTGCTGGTGCTGACTCTCCTGGCACGCCACTGAGACCCTGGAGCATCTCCTCTTCCAGCTCCACTATGACAGCAGGGCAGGAGGAGGTGGTCACCTTTTAAGGTCACCTTTAGGACTAGAGGAAATGGCCTCAACATGTGCCAGGGGAGGTTTAGGTTGGATATTAGGAAAAATTTCTTCACTGAAAGGGCTGTAAAACCTGAACAGTCTTTACAACCTGTAAGAACAGTCTTACAATGGTGGAGTCACCATCCCTGGAGGTACTTAAAAGATGTGTAGATAGAATCATAGAATCGTTTATGTTGGAAAAGACTTTTAAGATCGAGTCCAAACATCAACCTAACTCTACCATGGTAAACCATGTCCTTAAGCACCATATCTACATGATGAGATGTGGAGCTTAGGGACATGGTTTAGTGGCCGACTTGGCAGTGCTGTGTCAGACTCCATGATCTCTTCCAACCTAAACTATTCTATGATTCTATAAAGTCACCTGCTGGTGGTCACCAAAACTTGACAGAGCTCATCTGTCAAAGCCTGATCCCAGCCTCCCGGCTGCCGGGATGGCTCCTGGTTACCTTGAGGAGAGTTTTCCCCAATCCAGAGCCCCAAAGGTGAGCTCACATGCACCCTCCCCAGGGCGCAGGGAGCTGCACAGTACCTGGCTTTCCTGGTCTTGGGAAGGGCTTTGGAGTTGGCTTGGCTGGTTTGGTGGTAGTCTCCAGAGGGGTGTCAAAGTAATCAGCCAAATCAAAGCCTGTTGCAGGAGAGAAGGGATCATTAAAATCCCCATCATTTGTGGGGACGGTGCGAGGCTTTTCCTGCATGTGGCAGCTCTGCAGGTGCTGTGCAAGAGATGTTGCACCATTGCTGGAGGCCACCAGCGTCCAGCTGCTCCACTGCTCAATCAGAGCTGTACTGCAGGGCCTTCAGATCCGGCCATCATTTAACCCTCCTCCATGTGAGCTGTGGCTGCTGCCCACCACTCACCCAAGCAACCCTAAAACAGTGTGTTCTGGGGGGAGACCTGCCAGTGTCCTGTCGCATCTCCTGAGAGATGGTGCAGATGAGAAGGTGCTGGAGATCGAGCTGGTGGCTGGAACTCACTCTGCTCCCTGCACAGCCGCTCATGAGTGACCCTGGGCTGAACAAAGCATGCACGGAAGAGGAGCCAGGGCACAGGAACTCGCTGTGGGAGCCCCTTGGTGCCATCCCTCCTCCAGAAAGCACTCTCTGGGGAAGAAGAACCTTGCCAAGATGAAGCCTCAGCCTCAGCATGTGTCCATTTCCCAGGCAGAGTTTATTGGATCAAATGGCCTCTCTGGGCTGCGATCCAAATGCCGAAGCCCTGTGCATGCTTCTGGCACTTGGCTTTCTTGTCCCTAGCAAAGACCACAGAGGCCAAGGAGCCGGACAGTTGGGTTTGCTTATATTTGTGCCAAGATCCTCAGGCAGGGGTGAGCGGCTTCACTTTCGAGCGTTCCCCAGCTGCAGTTTATTTCAGGCTCCTCTGGTAAGGTTGAGCAACCCTTGGCTCTTGTGACTGTGGTATATTTAAGTAGGTATGTTTGGCCGGAGGAGCTGCTGGAAATGAAACTTGGGTGAATTCAAGGGAGCTTCCTCAATCAGCGCAGATGCTGTGGAGCCAGCCAGCCAGCACATGTGCCAGGCACAGTCAAGGGACATTTCTCCCTGAATGGGGAAATGTCACCAGGCTGGGGCTTTCCATGGAGGCTGGGGATATCTTGGCATAAAAAAAGGGAGGAAAATATTCTCTGGGCTCCCTCCTGGAAGGAAAGCTAGCAGGTGCCACACAGCCGGAAACAAAAGCCCTTGGTGTAGCTGAGCTGTGATTTGTGTCTTTTCCACTGGGATACTGCAAAGCATGTGAAATTCAGCCTCGGTCATAAATGCTCCGCTGCCACTTGCCTTCAGCACAGACAGAAATATCAATATTGCATTTACTTTGGCCATACAGGAGGTGCGCACGTACGCACACCAGCAGCAGCTTTCTGACGGGCAAGTGAAGGTGTCCCAAAGGCTCTGACCACCAAGCCACGCACACGCGCAGCCCGTGGTTCAAAGCCCTGTGGGAAGCAATCCCCGTGCTGGGCTTAATGATGGGTACACAAGAAGGTCTCACCTGTCCCAGCTGCCGGCCTTCTGGGGCCCTTGGGAGTGGCTGTGACAAAACAAAGAGGGAGGAAAATGTTAGTCATGGGCATGACCGAAAATGTGCCACTTCTGGCTCGAGAATAAAAGGCAAAGACTTCACCATGAGCTTCTCAGTTGACCATCACTGGTCTGCGTTTGTGAACTTGGAGCCCAGGGCTGTGAAACTCGCCAGGCACAGGGTGCGTGGCTACAGCTCCACGCAGGACTGAGCGCAGATCCACACAGGGCACGGCTGAAGCTGGGGCCAAACGCTGCCTCTACCCAGGCCAGCATCCCACTGAGCAGAAAGCAGGGAGCTCTAACCAACTGCTCTAAATTAAGGCTCCTGGAGACAGCAGCAAATAGAGCAAGGACAGATACTGTACAGGATAGCACAGAAACCAAGAGTAAGCTGCCGGTGTTTTCTTGTCCCCTGCCTGGTCGGTTAGTTGAATAGCAGATCATTTCTAGTGCTGCACTATGTACGGGAGGTTCCTTGTCAGCTGGAGGAATTTTGGTGACGCCCCGATGCTCAGATTCATCTCCCCTGGCCGCTCCTGGGCTAAAACAAGCTATGGTCAGCCCTTGAGAGGGTTTTGTTTTTTTTTTTTTTGCCCCCTGTAAACCACTCTCTATTAATAGTGGCTAGCATTACCAAGTATATAAATAAATTATGAGCGAGAGTAGTGGCTGCTCTATTCCCATTAATTTCCATTTGTGCCTCTGAATACTGGAGTACTTCTGGAGGGCTTCATTTCCAGTGTGCCAGTATGGTTTGATGTGACCTGACTCCAGACCCTTGGTTTTCTTTTATTCCGGGGCTGATGCAATGAAATCTGGAGTGGGATGAGCAGCTGGGGAGGCTGCAGGGACAGCGCTGCCTCTTCCCCCCTGGCTTCCCCTGGAGAAACGCTGTTTTCCCTCTAGCTGTTGGGTGTTTCGAGCCAGGTCTCCCCACATGCTGTATTAAAGGGCTTGAAAAATCCTAGATGAGATCCTTCAGACCCATGACCAAGTCTAATACCCCACAGTCTATCCTATCTCCCTCCTGCTTAACCCAGCAAACCCCAGGAGAGATGCCCAGAGCATCCTGACTCTATTTCACGTAAACTCCAATGTAACACAGCACAAGTGTCCATGTGTCATTAAGACTATAAACTCACTTAAATACTTGCGGGTGTATTTTATGTGATCCCAGCAGCTGGCATCGCTCACAGAGCACTCCCTGCTACCACCTGGCTGCACGCTGAGTCTGTGGATGGTCACCATGAACCCCATGGGAAGGGATGGGCAGCGAGGGGTCCTGGCACAGATGTTTGCATCTCTGCCTTGGTGTCTCCATGGCCAGGCAGAAAGGGGAGCTGGCAATGCATCTGGGTGCAGCCCCATCCTGGGCTCAGAGAGGTGTGTGGTGTGCTGCGGGGAGGGAGATGAGCTGCTGTGCTGGCGGTTAGGTGATGTCTGTTGGGTGTAAAATGTGAGCTGCTCCGCTGAATTTCCTCCCCTCATGGTGATGCAAATCCCCCACCAGCCCCCTGACCTTGCCACTGTTTCTGCCAGGCCCGAGGCTGAGCTCTGCCAGCAGCTGCTGTCCCCTCAGTCACGCAGCCCAGCCCTGATTCACACAAAAATTATATATTTCAAAGCCAAATATTAAATACCGGCATGCCAACAGCAAGGCAGCCCCTTCAGAAATGAGTTTCCTTTGACTGACAGGTTATGCTTGAAATTAAGCAAAGCAAAGCATCGACCCAACCAGCCATCTGCTTTCCCCGGGCACCACATTGCAGCAAGGCCAGGGAAGGACCCAGCACTGCCCCAGCCCAGGTGGGCTCCACACGTTGTCCTCACCAGGAGAGTGGTTAATGCTTTAGCTTCCAGGCCAACAGGGTCATGTTTGATGGTAGGTGTTACCAACAAATGCAAGGAAGCCAAAAAGCCACGTTCAGTGTCGTTGCTACATCAAAGCACGGATGTGCCTTTGCGGCTTGTTCAAGGGAATCAGAAAGCAAAGGGCACGCGGTCAGCAACCAGATCCAGGACTATCTATCCCCAGCCCCACCCGTTGGCAAGCCCAGACACTGCGTCTCCACGGGCAGAGATGATGAGGTAGCTCTCATCCCCTACCACCCTCTCACCAGCAGCAGACCCCAAAGAAAAAAATTGCATCCACTAACATCTGATTTTCTCCTGTTTAAAAGAATAAATAAATGTGACTTACGGCGCTTGGTGCTGAGGTCATACAGGGCATCGTCTAGGCTGAAGTCATCTGAGTTGTCCCCATGACCTGGAGACAAAGAATCGGCACTGGTTGTACTTGCTCCACAGAAAGTAAACCCCCTTTAAATACGGCGTGGCTAGACTCGCTTGCTCAAATTGCTTTAGTTTTTGGAGGGCTTTCTGTTTTTTTCCAAGCCTGACCCATCATCGGTGATGAGGAAGACATCAGCCTTCTCCGAATGCTGTGACTGCTAAATTGCAGAGCAGTCATCTCTGGATTTTCCATTTGTCTGCCCTAATGGATGCGGTATAAAAACACATGCTATGCTTAAATTTGTCAAGGAGAGCCTACCAATTCATCTCTCGAACTGCCACTCATCCGTGGCTGTGCTCACGATTATACGTTTGCTAAACACCATGAAAACATTGGGACAGCGCAGACAAGTTCAGTGGAAAACAAAAAAGCCCTATGCACCTCTTCTTCACGAGTGCCTTCCAACATCAAAGGCTTCATATGAAAACGCTGCTGCTGGCTGCCAAGCACAACTTAGCATTTCAGAGACTGCCTGCATCGCTCTGCCTTGGTAACGCAAACCAGGACCAAACCCCCATCTCTGGGATGCCCCTGACAGGCACAGGCAGATTTTTTTGTTAGCGATGCCTCGCCACAACTCCAGTCACTTTATAACATCCCAGGGATAGCTCGGTGCTACACCGTGTTCTCCTGCGATAGGGCCAGCTAATCCTTCCTTTCTCCGTCTTTTTTCGCATTGCGTTAATTACTGTTGACTTACCCTAGTTCTGAATGTATTTGTCTTGATAAATTCATGCTTTTACATCTCAGAGCATGCTGAGTAATTAATATCCTTTGGGTTTGCTAAGTACTGCAGCACTGCAAGAGAACATTAAAATGGCTTTCCTCTTATTCCTACTGCTAAATGGATTTAGCTATTGCCACCTGAGCTCCAGCGTGCTTCATGAATAAATTTAAAGCTTTACTGACAAGGACAATAACAACTAGAAGGCACCAATCCCTCAGAAAGCAGGTATCAGCGTTTTGGTGAAAAACTTCTACCAAGAGTGGTCACTAAGTACTGCAACACCTCCAGCTCCGGTTTCACTTACTTGCGCGTCACCTCTCATTCCATTTGCTGTCTATTTAAATGTACATTCAGCAAAGCTGAGGGTGATCTAAATGCAGGGTCTATGGCTGGGAAGCTGCCCACCCACAGGGCTTCTCTCCCATAGCAAAGCGCTTGGCGTTAAGCTGCTGCTCGGGCTGTGTGTGCAAGTAACACGTCCCATCCTATGGCTGTGTTTCTCACCCAGAGGAAGCATGCTGACGCTTCTCCTCTGAGCCCAGAGGAAAGGCTGGCCATGAGCGATGCCCTGTTGAAGGTGGAGCCCAGTAACCACCGCGTGAAATCTCCAGAGCAAGGCACGAGGGCAAGCCCCTTGCTCAGCACAGCAGGGATGTGCTTGGCACCCTCAGCCTCCCTGCGTGCCTCTCTGCCCCCTTGCCAAAATATTTGCCTCTTGGGCCTTATTGCTGGTGAAATACTGGCTGTGAGAGAGGTGATGCTCTCTCACTCCGGCAGCCTGGATGAAGCTGTAGGGTTGTCAAGTGGTTTGTCAGTGCAAAGAAGCCAAGTGAGGAACATGCAAGACCATCCACAGTGCTGAAAAAAACCCTGTCCTGCTTTTGTGCTAGATGGGGTGCTGCCGAACCACCGGCACATCCCTGCTGAGATCCCACAAGCTCATCACTGCTGTGGTGAACTGTCCCAAGCTTGCTACTCTGACAGTTTCTGCAGGGTCCCTTTCCCAGTGTGGCTTTTTCCCCCAGCCTTTACTAGATTTTGAGGAACCAGCAGGGCTCCGTCCTTCTTGTCTTTCTATTTTTAAACCATGCTTAAAAAAAGATGGAAGGGGGAAACCATGGCGTGTCTCTGGCAGGATGAGAAGCACTACAAACCCAACCAGGGGAAACATGCCATCACCACATTTCCTTTCAGTTCCCCTGCCTCTGCAGCAGGCAGAGCAAACTGGCAGGAGGTGGTGGTGCACCAAGACTCACATTGGTATGCCAGGAGCCATCCTTTCCCTCGCTGCCTGCTCCCTCTGCTCGCCATGATTAAATAAATGTTAAGGCCGCTGATGTGGTGCATGCCGAGCCCTGCTGTTAGCGCATCCTCCCTGGGCTTCACCTTGGATGTAGGAGCCCAAATACAAAGCAAGGGGGAGTGGGTGGCCGTAGGGTATGTGCAGCTCGCCTGTTCTTCTGCTCAAGGGCTATGGGGTTTGTGGGGCTGCACAGAGATGCCCACCCGGACAGGGCTGCGGGCCTTTGCAAGGAATGCAAGTGCGCCAAAAAATGGGGTCCCCTCTGCCTGGCTTTGAGGGGCTCACCAGACCTGCCGGCTGAGCAGCACTTACACCGCCCTGGCTTTGGTGACAGCTCCCCTTGGCATCTCTCCCTGTAGAACAGGAGGAGGGTGCTGCTTCCAAGATCACTCTCCAGAGAGCCAGCGGGCACACGAGTAGGTGCAGGGGTAGGAAGGGTGCTCAGGGACCCTCCATCCTCACAAGGCTGAGCTAGAACAGCAACTGCTAATGTGTCCTGGGCTGCAGCTGCATCCCGGGCTAGGAAAAGGTTAGGAAAACTGTTGACACACTGAAATCATCCAGTCAGACCTTCCCTGGGAGCTGCAGCACTTGGCACAGCCCATTTCCCAGGACTTTCCCACCACTGCCCACAGCAAACCGAGATCCTTTTCCAAGGCAATTTAAAGCCAGGAATCCCTTAGGCGCTGGCAAGGATTAATAATAGATTGCCAGTTAATTGAAGCTGACAACATCTTTATTTCATGCAAAGGGTGTTATAGAAACATATTACACCTTTTATGGATCAATAACCAAGCGCTGGCGTCAAAGGCCCGCAAACTTGCCTGCTCGCTCTGACAGGTAAGAGCTGAATGTTCTCCTCATTCTTTTATTCAATTATTAAGCAGAAACAAACCCGGCATGCTTAAAAGCCAACCAGCACTTGGTACACACGTTTGCCACGCAAAGGCAGATTTTTGGGAGGCAGCACTGAGGCTCCCTGCACTGTCTCATGCCAATCCTTTTCCTCTTGGGGTCCCGGTCCTGCTCAGTGATCGCTGGAGGAGTGGGTCTCCCAGTCACAAAGCCCGTTCTCTGAGGGTAACCCATGCACAGTGCAGAGTATCTTTATATTGTTTATACTCTCCGGGAGAAGCTGGGGCATGTTCCTACATACTAGAGCTCTCCAGCAGCCCGCTGCTGAGTTCAGAGGTGTTTGTCTACAGTATGTGCTCAGCAGTCTGGGTCGCGCATACCCTGACATCTCACCTCCCCCATACGACATCCCCATGCTGCCTGCGACCTGTTACAGGAGTATAAAACCACGGATGGGCAAAACCATCCTCTGCTGGTTCCTTGGTGTTGGGCAGATTCGCGCCGTGGTTGGTGACCAGGCTAGTTTGGGGTTTTTTCTTCCCCACCCTTGCACTGGATCCTTGGAAGAATTCTTGTTTCTGGCTGCTGGGAGCAAACACACGTCCCCAGGGGCAGCAGGGAGGCCATTCAAGCCCTGCATGCTGTCTGGCCAAGGGCACTGGAGCTTCCGAAGGACTGTGGTTCTACAGCAGGGGGAAAACGGGCAAATGAGATGTGTTTTCCATGTCTTTCCTTAATATGGCAATCAAAAGAAACCAAGCCGGGACACCTCATGGTGCCCAATATGACTGTCCCAAAGCCAGAGAGGTGGGGGGACCCCAAGGCTGCAGCTGTGCCAGGAGGAGGCCGTAAAACAGAGGTGCAAGTTATGGCCAAGCCAGTGCCACAGGTTCTCCTGCCTCTCGCCGAGTCCCCTCGCCTTGCCGGGGGTATTTTTCATCAGAGCTAGCTGCTCTTTGAAGGTAGAAGGAGTTTGTGCCTTAATGTATTCTCTCCTCATTATTTTCTGTAGCAGGCAGCTCAAACACGCAATTGTACTCGTCAGCTTTTTAGTTTTTACAATTATATATATATTCTAATTAAGCCCCACTGTTTGACAAAGCTTGAATTACAGTATCGTAATTCACACCCAGCACATTGCTAGGCCGGCTGCAGCACTCGGAGTGAGGTGTACTCCATTTTTAGTGCCAGCCCACGGATCCCTTTGTGCAATATATATGTGTTTAGCTTCCCTGGGAATTGAGAGCCCACGACAGGACTAGATTGACAGCCCGGGAGATTACGGGAGAATGCAAAGCAGGCACAAGGGCAGCAGAAAGTAATTCAAACTACCTAACTTTTACACACCTACCTTAGGAGCAACGTGGCCGGCAGCGGGTGGGGGAGCAGGAGGAGGACACACGCTGAGGTAACCAAAGGCACCAGGGGCTCCCCAGTGACCCACCTCATCTTTCTGGCGCCGAGTGACAGAGTGGGCACGCGCAGGTGGTTCCCCGTGCAGGGCACCCACGGCTGCACTGGCAGCTCTGGGCAGGGTGCTGGGGAGGGAGGGTTTTGGTGCAGGGCCTGTCACGTTGCTGGAGCTGGACTGCATTCTCACAGCAGCGTTCCCCATTACCTCAGCAAAGATAAAGCCCCAAAGGCCTTTGGGGAGCAAATGGCTGTGCCTCTATGGGCACAGATCTGCTCTGCAGCAGCTGGGGTGCCTCTGGCAGCACTGCAGGTCCCCAAAGACCTCTCCCGGCACAGATGACAGCATGCCGCTGGCAGCCAGAGCAGTGATCCTGCTCAGCACAGACCAGAGCTTCACACTCACCGATGCTCTCCACCAGCACTGCCTGGGCGCCGGCCTCAGCCACATGCTAGACACATGGCAAATTTACCAGGAAGTACCCAGGTGCTTGCAGATCTCGTGTTCCTGCTGATACCTAAGACCAAAGCACAGTCTAACGCGCAGAGGGAGAGAAGAGCTTCCTGGAGCTGGGACATGGTCTCTGGGAGCAGCGCCAGTGGGTAAGGACAGCCTCAGAGCAGCTGGACTTCTCTCCAGAGACATGCCCAGGCTGTCTCCTCAACACAGACCTCCTCCTGAAGTTAGCTCTGCTTCAAAAAGCAGACTCTGAACTTCCTCCAGACCCTTGCCTCAAGCCAGGGAAGACAAACTGCCCAGGGACGTGCACCTGCACAGCCATACCTGCTGGCAGCCCGCTGGGGTGAGACAAGGCAGGGCTCTGCCAGGAAACAACGTCGGGGAGAAACTCAGTCCTCTGCACCATCGCAGCAGCAGGACCTATGACTGATGCCAGGGGTACCTCATACCGACCTGGGGCACGGCCATCCAAGAGCGGTAGGACACACCACCCCAGCTGAGATGGCCCCTGCTCCTCACGGGGGACAAGGTGACGCTGCCATCCTCATTCTCCATTCCCAGTGAAACATTCTGATTTCCAGAAGACCTAATCAAAAATCACTCTTGATTACGGCAAAAACAACCTCTGCTGAATTTTTTTTTTTTATGCAATTAACAAGGGTATATGGTAATTCCAAGCAATCTTGCTCTTGAGATTAAAGGAAAGCCTGCCAGGAAGCACATGAATAAAGCTTTAAGATGAGAATTTGCATAATGAAGACTTTCTCTTTGTGGAAGGACTAATGGTAGTTACGTTTGAAACCTATTAACGGAAATGCCTAAAAGCCTCCGCTGAAGTCAGCGCGTTGCTGCCGAGCTGCCGTGACCCACGCAGGCTCCATCGCCCCCGCTGCTGGGTCCAGTGCCGGGAACCTCAGCTCCACAGCACCCCCAGTTCTACCCTCTCCTTGGGTCACCCAGGAGGTGGGTGAGCCTGGCTGGACCAGGCATGCTGGATGGGGCAGGACAGGCAGTGTCGCCTCTGCACCAGCAGTGATGTCTGCAGCTCTGGGCAAGGCACCCGCTGTGGGTTTGTAACCTACAGGAACATTCTGTGCTTCTGTGTGCTGGGGCAGCCAGACGAGAAGAAGATGTCTGCTGCAATTTGATTTCAAGGCTCACTAGGAATAATTTAAATTATTCAGGAGCAGCACCTGACGGGCTCGGCACCCAGCAAGAGTGGTGGAGGTGGTGAGGAAAATGCAACCAGCAAAACCAGCCTGCATCTGGTGGGCTGGGCTCCAGGCTCCTCCTCAGCAGACACTGTTAGCATCATGATGTGGAGCTGGGCCAGAAAGGCCACCATCCCAGCGGGCAGGAGAAGGCAAGCCTTTCCTGGGAGCTCCACCTGCCAGGCACTGAACACTTGAGGAATATCAGTGTTCATCCACTCTGTGCCATGCTGAGGGCTGCCTGAAGGTCCCAATGCATCTTGTCCCCACCACAAGTGGACAGACAGACCTCCAGGTTGGTTCTAAAGCACTCAAAGAAGCAGCACTGCCCCGCACACCTCCCAGGGTCCCACAACCCTGGGGAGAAGCCAGTGTCTCAGCCTCCACAGCCACGGCAGCACCGGGAGGTCACTCTGCAGAGACCAGACAAAACACATGGTGGGGAGGAGTTTCTCATCCACTGTTATCTCACACAGCCTTTCTCACTCCTCCACAGCAAGATTTAAAACCCTGGAGGCCAGTGCCCTAGTCGTTTCTTTCCCACCAGCCACATCCAGTAAACCGGCTCGCGGGGAGCCCGCAGTGTTTCCCTGGTGTGCCTGCATGGAGGCTGCAAGGAGACCTCAAAACCTGAGGGCTGAGGACAGGTGCTGGCCTCCTCCTCCTGAATTCTGCCACCTGAGAAGAGTCGCTGTTCCAGACCTGTCTGCAGGAGGATGAGCTCTGCCACCAGGCTGCGGTTCCCCCATGTGCTGGTTTGGGCTGGGGTAGGGTTCATTTTCCTCACAGTAGCTGGTATGGGGCTGTGGTTTGGACTTGTGCTGGACACGGCGCTGAAAACACACGGATGTTCCCGTGATGGCTGAGCAGGGCTCACACAGAGTCCAGGCCTTCTCTGCTCCTCAGCCCACCCCAGCAGCCA
>JAVSBS010029545.1:0-25001 GCA_033124195.1 Coracias cyanogaster
ACTTTAACTGTGATGCCAGACATCAGACAAGGCTCATGTCCAGTGTGTGTGCAGTCCCACAGCGACATTTTTTTACTACAGAAAGCTCTTTATATAAAGCAGGAGAATAAGTGACTTCTCATCCTCTCATAAGTGCGTTAGATTTTTTTTTTTTCCTCAGATTGCTTAGTGAAGTACACAGTACCTGCTTCTGATAGGCTTTATACTTAAGTTCTTGAATTGTAGCAATTCTAACCTTTGTCTGCTTTTGGTTTGCCAGCTATACTGCTTCCCATTTGTGTACTGTACCAGAATAAAACCAGCAGCTCTTCATCAAGTAGTTTCCCCACTGGGAAGAGGAAAGGAAACACTTACTGGCAATTGTCACTTAAGTCAGATCTAAACAGAACGGCTGTAGAATGATGGCTGATACTTCTTTCCACTGCATGCACTGAACACTGATCTATATTGGTCATACGTGACCTGCTAGTTGAGCTCAACTTGACAGCTGCCTCTAAAGTTACTCTGGTTTAAGTAAGGTGACCTGAAACTTGCTCTAGCCAGTGGCAAACTCATGCAAATAAAATTTGACTGGTTTGCCAGAAACCTTCAATTCCCCCAAATCTGTATATGTGTTTGACTTACTAACTTGTCAGCCTGGTGATGTTCTAAAGTCATGACTGCTGGATTTGTTCACAAATTTAATATATTCAAAGCAAAAGTGTTTTTATCTTAAGGATGCCTTAAATTAAGTTTCAAGGAACCGCAAACTCACATTGTCTATCACGGTGAATAACTGAACTAGGAAAACACTTTGCATTAGACAAGTATGTTTTCACACTTTTGGAACTTGGAATGATTCAAACTATCTTCCTAATCATTGACGCCTTGTTTTTGTCAGAGACGATGATGAACACTATCAACTCCTATCCAAAGTTAAAAAGCTAGAACTGGAGTTGTCTCAGATGAAGTTGGAGCTGTTAACTGAGGAGAGTGTGAAGACAAGTTGCAAGAAAATTCATGAAGATGTCATTCATGAAAAAGTAGGTTCTGTAACTGTCCTAGGAAGGCTTGGTACGACTTGATTTTGTTCGCTGACTTTTCTTGAAATGCACTGCAGTGAGTAATGTGGGGGTGATACTCATGGTAAAGAATGGTAGTGTTTTATGAAGGTACTGTAAAGTCTTTGCACTAGTGCGTACCACTTCACTAGGCAAGAGTTGATGGCTTGTTTTTTACAATGGCAGGGGTTTTGCATTTAAGATATGATGTGACAGCAGCTCTGTACACAGTACTTTGCTGTTCTTACCTGTGTATTTTGCCTAGCCCATAGAAATCTGGAAAAAAAACTTACATAGAAGCAAGTTAGGTTTAATCTGAGAGCTGTTTCAAAAAAATCAGGCTGAAGGCTTTAAGTGTGTCTTGTTCACCAAACCAGTGAAGCGTGTAGATCTCCTGTATGGTCTTCTGCACACTTGACTGGTCTGTTATTTCCCTGTAAGTCAGGGTAGTTAAAATGTGTGAAAGGTAGACTAGTGTAATACTGAGGGTATGTATTGATTTCACATGTGCCTGTTATATATATGGTATTACTTAAAGGTTTATAAAGACTAGTTGTTTCTATTACAATTGTTAATGCCTTCTACTAGGTAGATGCCCAGGTCAGAGAATCTGTCAAGCTAATGCTATTTGGTGATCAACAAGAAGACCTTCCTGACTCACTTCTCCAGTGGCTTAAGTCCAATTTTGTGAGCAAAAGTGATCTGCAGGCTTCGCTGCAGGATCTAGAGTTGCAGATCCTCAGGAATATTACTCTGCATATGTCTGTTACAAACCAAAAACTCACATCTGAAGTAGTATCAAATGCTGTGGCTAATGCAGGGATTTCTGGAGTCACAGAAGCGGTGAGTGAGTTTACAGTTTTAGTTGAACTTTTGAGAACTTAAAGTGTCTTTTTATAGGCATTTTATGGAGTATGAGTGTCAATATAAATGTTAATGACTTTAAGAGATGTTAGGAACATTAACTGAAATGGAGAGAACTACAGAAAATTATTGATCAAGTGTATTCTTACAGCAATGCTTGTTGCCTGTTGTGAATGTTTGTATTTTTCCAAAGTATGCTATCTTGCAAATTGAAGAATTAAAAAAAAAAAAAAGTATACCAGAGAAATACAGCTCAGAGTCTTGGGAGGAAGGAGGGGAAGGGAGCAACTGTTGAAGAAAACACCAGTCAAAATGCAGTATGAATTTGTATTTTAAGCCGAAAAACTATACATTAAAAATGGCCTCTGCTTTGACAAAGGTTTTTAAAGACTTGTGATGGAGTGTGATATCTCAAAAAGGTGCTTATATACATTTATATACAGATGTTTGTATATCAATTATTTTATCAGTTGATATTATTTAACATCTTTTTCTTTCCATTCTTCTCTTCTGTGTGTACATCTGTAGCAAGCCCAGATTATTGTAAATAATGCACTGAAACTCTATTCTCAAGACAAGATTGGTATGGTGGATTTTGCCTTGGAATCTGGAGGTAAGTAGCAGAGGAAACACAATTTTTACTAGCCATGTTATTTGTAGTACTTACTGAAAATCTTGAAATGAAGACTAAATGTTAGCAGAGAACATCCTTGTGTGTTGTCTAGTCATCAGACTCCTGCAATCTGCTTGCTGGGTTTTTTTTTTTTTACAGGGTTATGTACTGGCCTAGGTGTGCATGGGTGGGGATAGAATAGTATTAAATGTGTACAACTGGGTAGTAGAGAACCACCAATCCGTGTGGGGTGTACATGCCACTGAACTCACTAGGGAAAATGTGTGTTTTTTTCAGCTGTTTTACATGAAAAGCCTTTAACATACTCTTAATATAACATTATACTGGATAGAAATATTGTATCCCCAGAATATTATTAGACTTTGACAGTATCTTTAATAGGGTTTTTTGAGGAAAATAACTGGTATATTTGTTAAGATTTGTACAGACTCTACCTTTAAAGTCCTCAGGAAGAAATGAGTAATTATTTCTGCTAACCTGATGTATCTTTTTTGAGGTGGCAGCATTCTGAGCACTCGCTGCTCTGAAACCTATGAGACCAAAACAGCATTAATCAGCCTCTTTGGAATTCCTCTGTGGTACTCCTCTCAGTCTCCTAGAGTGGTGATTCAGGTAATTAAAGGCTGAGTAAACAAATTCAGCAATGTTAATTTGGGATTTGGCTTGGGTGGTTGATGTTTCTGTCTGTAATATACTGGGGAAGGGCACAGGTACTTTGAACTATGTTCCAAAGAGTGGGATTCTTCTGGGAGTTCTTGGGCACTGCTTAAGTCCTGCTCTAGCAAAATTAAGACCCTTATAGGAGGCTTGGGTGGTGCGCTGGACTAAAGGGTGAGCACTGGCAGGGTCCTTGTTGGGAAGTAATCTCAAGGTGGGTGTTTAAACACACTGCTGGTAGTTGAGGTGGATATACTGTCTTCCTCAAGAGTTCTATCTACCAAAGAGATTATATTCTGCTATTTTAGTATCCAAGACTGTCCCTGATAACTCAGAATTCATTACAACTCTATATTACCAAGAAAATCATTACACAGTTCTTGTGGTTGGTTGTTACTGTTGTGTCCAATCCGGTTCTCTTCCCTCTCCTCCTGTCTAGCCGGACATTTATCCTGGAAACTGCTGGGCTTTCAAAGGATCTCTGGGCTATCTTGTAGTTCGGCTTTCAATGAAGATCTATCCAACAGCCTTTACAGTTGAACACATACCAAAAACACTTTCACCATCAGGAAATATCTCCAGTGCTCCTCGGAACTTTTCAGTATATGTAAGTTTGAGCTTAAGTTGATCTTTGTATGCATAAAGAATATTTGTGTTGCATATCTTGGAAAATAATGACTTAGGAGAGGGCAGCTAAGATGAGAAACTGTTTCTGTCATTCTTTCTAAAATTGCTTGTATTTTTTTTGAGCTTTGAGTTTAGGAATAAGAAGTGTTACAACTAATTTTGGGGAGAACTGTTTCTTTTCTCTTGCTTTATACTGTAGTAAACATTTTTGGAGAGAGGTGATATTTTTAAACTTGGTATACTTCTTTCATACACTTCAATTTTTCATCCTTCCTCCATTCTTCCCCTCTCAAGTTTTGACTCTTCACCTTATTATGTGCCTCAAATGTGTTGGGTGTTTTTTTTTCCTAATTTATGTTAACTACCACCACAGTTGTGCTGGCATGATTGCAGAACAGAACAGCACAGGCTGCATCAGGGTATAGTTGTGGTATCTCAAAACTTTTTGTCTAGTTCTTTTAAATGCTTAAGCAGTCATCTGCGAGCATCTGAATCTTGACTTCGGTCTTGTTTATAACCTTGCTCCTTTCTCATTCTTGTTTCTCCTGAGCAGTTTATATTGTACACGGTGGTAGTGGTTTTGCCACAGAAATTAGGATGTTTGCCCATGAAAACACATGAACATAACGCATCTATTTGCAGTGCAGGAAACTCAAACGCAGAGCTGTGCCTGAACAAGCTTTTAAGTTACACAGGAAACATTCTGACTCTGGTCTGATCGCCTTCTGAGTGCTGTCGCTTGATACGCAGCTATGTAGACATGCTTCTCATTTTGGTTTGATTTCAAATTTGACTGAAGCAAAAACCTTTTTTATCTTGTTTGTAGGGTCTAGATGATGAATATCAAGAAGAAGGCAAGCTTCTAGGACAGTATGTTTATGATCAAGGAGGAGAACCACTGCAGATGTTTCCAGTGATGGTAAGTCTGGATGATAAGATTTAAAGTGTCAGAAGGAAGATAGGTGTATTTTCTGTGGTAGTGCACAATGAGCAATGAAGGGAAAAGGCCTTGTTCTCAGTTGGGCACTGTAGGACCTGAGATAGAAAGTATCTCCCTATCTGCCTAAAACCTGTGGTCTGAGTAGATGAGAGGGGAGGAAAGGTCTGCCGGCTGGGCACAACTGGTGCAAAGATGCTAAGTATATGAAGGGTCAGCTGCATGCTTTTGCTGACTCCCTTCACAAATAACTGGTTGTAAGGCAAGGAGGGTTCTGTTCCAAGTGGCAGAAAATTCCTGAGGCTTGACTGAATCATTAGTTAGTTGGTAGTTGCAGGAATCTAAGAAAGCAACTTCAGCTGCACCGGTTGATACTAGAAGCCTAACTCTGGTTTGTGTGTTTGCCTTTTCCTTCTCCAGGAGAAAAGTGAAAATGCATTCCAAATAGTGGAACTGAGAATTTTTTCTAACTGGGGACACGCAGAGTATACATGCCTTTATCGGTTCAGAGTGCACGGGAAACCTGCCGAATAATCTCCTACACTACAGCTTTTGGGTTTGTTCTTGTACATTTTGTTCTCAATTTGTATATACCGGAAAGCCTAGAACACTGGAATCTTTAAAGGATGAGGATGCAAGATACATCCTGCAGAACTATTGATCCTCTGATAAAGGCAGAAGACTGTCAGCAGAACTGTATAAAAAAAAAAAAACAAAAATAATTTGCTCTAATGCTCAGCTTGTAATTGCCAGTTTTCTATTTTTGTGTCCATGCTGAGAGAAATAATGCATGCAAACTTACTCTGGTTCATAAAGCCCAGTTGGCAAACAGGCGACACCTCTTTTATTACAAATGAATGTATAGGGGTTTTTTAAAGAATAAACACTTTCTGCAACTAGGAATCTGGTTTTTTTAAATCCAGGACTTAACTTCATACTTCTGATAGCTTGACACCTTAAACCAAAACCTGTGGTACATTTTAAACACTGGCTGTGGCTAAAGGTGTCCTTCAGCTGAGCTTTGGGTTTGACCTTTTTGGTGGCTCCAAAAGGGTGGCTTTGATACTTGTTGAATATAATAAATACTAGTGTCAGGGAAAGTAAACACAACCACAACTAGTTTAAACACCAGGACTTGAGAATGCTTTACTGTAATTTATGGCCATTAATTGCTCAAAGTCAGGGACAACTTTAACTGAAGTTATTTAAAGGGTTTTTACTACAGCAACTTGACCAGTTTATTCTGCTTCAGTGTTAATTCCAAATCGACCTTGATATAGTGACTGGATCGGAGGTGATAAGCCTGCTAAATTGCTCAGTAAACATTAGTATACGGCAATTTAAACAATCTTAATTTGTCAAAAGTGACATGGGCCAAGAATTCCTTAGGCTGGTTCTTTGTTATGCTCCGTACACGTTGTACTGTGAGAATGAACCTTGCTACTGCACGTTTCCAGGAGGGGCGTCTCTGCGCTGTACTGCCCTGTTGGACCATCCGGGCATTCTTTAGCTCATCCCCAGAAACCTCCGCGGGGTGTGAGCCCATCAGACAGGTGTCTTGCTTTCAGAAGCAACATTTCCACAGAGAATGAGGTGAAACTGCTTTTGCCCCCCCTTAGGATCAAGACTTTGAAGATCCTTTTCAAAAAGATTCCTGAAATGTATTTGTACACAGAATTTTTATCTTGCTGTTATAACGCATTTTATAGTTGCACACAAACTGTTACCACACGGAACTGCTGACTGGTTTTCTGAATAGAGTTACGTATGTTGCACAACAGTCCTCGAATGTTTAAAAACAAGTTTCCATGTGAAGAACGTTGTTTGTTTGTTTTTTTTCCACTTGAGCTAGATAAAGAACCTATGGCCTATGCAGAGGAGCTAGATTACACATGTACAGGTGTTTTCATATTATAGGTTACATATTTAAAATTAGAATTATCCTGTATAAATTTGAAGTGGGTAGCCAGGGCGGGAATATTTTGAATAACACTAACTTATTTTTAAAAAAAAAAGCAAGATAGGACTTTGTGCAATGTATTTTTGTAAATGCTTTTAAAAATGTCTGTTATTCTTTGCTGCCTCCCAACTGACAAGATGCTATTGAGATGTTTAAATAAAAGAGTTTTAATTTTTGAAAGTGCATGTAATATTTGAAATAAATAAAGCTTCTTTTCTGTATCTCTTGATTACCTGCTTAAATAACTGAGGCCACCACTGCCCCAGTTCCCTCCTGAGGAGACTGGGGGGGTCAGGAGTAGGGTCAGGGTCACAAGCCTTCCCTGCAGCTCCGGGGGCTTGCTCTTGGGCAACCTTTGAAGATCAAACCTTAGGATGCTTTTTCAGCTGTGGGTGAGAGTTTTGAGACGGTGAGCAGTGGGGGCTTGTTTGTTTCCAAATCCACTCTCCTCCCCTGCTCAGGTTTAGCCTGCAACCCACAAACCCTTCCTCGATTTATTTTTTTTTTTGTCGTACTGGACTTTTCCCTGGGGTCACTGGTTGGGTACGAGACCCAGGAATCCACCTTTGACACAGCCCCAAGCCTGGCGGGGTTTCTTTCGTTCTCTTTTTTGCCGGTCGGCGGGCCCGCTGCCTCCCCGTTCCGTGGAGCTCCTTTACCAACAGGCCGTTTCTCGCCCTGCGGGGGATGTGCTCGTCCCGACGGCCCCCGCCAGGCCCCGGCTGCCGTTACCGCCCAGGCCCCACAAGCCCCGCCCCCGGGGCGCCGCGTGACGCAGCGCGCCTCCCCGCAGCCGCGGCCTCCTGAGCCTCGCAGGCCGCCGTCGGAGTGGGCGGAAGCCGGGCAGCGAAACGGGCCGCGCCGGGCCCGCGTGCGTCTGCGCCCGGCCCCCGCCCTTTCCTCCCCCTTCCCCTCCTCCGCGGCGATGGCGGCGGCGATTATGGCGGCGGAGCAGGAAGCCGCGAAAGGCGGCGGCGGCAGGAACCGCGGCGGCGTGCAGCGGGTGGAGGGAAAGCTGCGCGCCAGCGTCGAGAAGGGCGATTACTACGAGGCGCACCAGATGTACCGGACGCTCTTCTTCAGGTAGGGCCCGGCCCGGCCCGGCTCGCCGCCCTGCCCCCCCCCCGCCCGGCCTTCCAGAGCCTTCCCACGCACTCTACCCTGCTGTTGCCCGCCGCGCCTACACCCGCTCTCTATTGGCTGCTGCTTCTGTCCGTCTCTGCCTCCTGTTCTCTCATTGGGCCGTGGGGGGGCGGGGTGGGGCGGGTGCGTACTGTGGAGGGTAGGGTGAGCGGCGCCGGTCCAAGGAGGGCCCCGACCTGGGCTCGGGCCTGGCCTGTGGGTAACAGGCGGGCCGCGCTGGCCTGGCCCGGCCGCTTTCCCCCTTCCCCAGGCCTTGCCGCCGCTGTAGGGGCGCGGCGGTTGTGTGGGGGGGAATTGGGGCCGGCGCGGGCAGCCGCCGCTCGCCGGGGTTTGAAGGTGAACTTAGACGGCGGCGTGGCCGGGCCCGACCCAACCTGCCAGGCCTGGCTGAGGGAAGGGGCAGGGGCGGCAGCAGCTGGGCACGGCGGGGCCTCCCTGCTGCCGCCGCCGGAGCACTCCGTCCCGTGGACGTGCAAGGGCTGTGTTGCGTCATACTTCACAGAGGTCACGGGCACAGTTCAGCTTCGCTCCCCGTCCCTAATCGTCTCTTGGTGGCGTCACGAACCGAGGAGGCCGAGTAAGGCCCTTGCCTGGCGGGGTGGTCTCGATGTGCTTCCCTGGCACGCCCTGGGGGCTCGGCTCTCGGCGCTTCCCCTGTCCCTGGCTCCAGGACCATCCACGAGCCTCTCGAGCAGACGCCCTCTCAACAGCCTCTAGTTTGGCAGGTTATTTTAAACCATAACTTGGCTGCGAAGTAGATTGTTCGAGGGTTTTGGTTTGACTGTTGCTCAAGCAAGAGCGAGGATTGCTTTGTTTGACGCTAGTCACCCTCTGGTGACCCTCAGCTCTCAGGGTTGCAAGAATTACCTGCATGGAGGAGTTTTATTAGGATAGATTCAAGTTGGTGTAATGTTTGTGTTCATGACAGTGACTAAGTAGAGCAGGCCTAGTCATTTATTCAGAAATATTACTACTGACTGTTACATCATAAACTTGTTTTTATTGCAAATCTTTTTTTTTCTTTTTCCACACCCACTGTAACTTGTGGCGGTCACCCTTTCACTCAAAATGTAAGATGCAGACCCTCACTTTCAGGGGCGCAGAATAAGGCATTTCTTCTAGGGGCTTCCTTGGTTGGTCCCAGCTTTGTTTGCTTGTGGTTCTGATGGGGGAGGCCAGGTGGGAAAATTGCCTTCTGAGTCTTGGTAGCTCCCTCGTGTGTCAGCTGTCCTTGGAGTTCGTCAGAGTGGTAATTGAAATATGCCTGTGGGTGTCCTTGGAAAAATAGCAGTCAGATGTGTGGGGAAGAGAGTCCTCGTGCATAGTCTGTTTCTGCTACCATTAAAGAGCCTGCCCTGCCAAGCACCATTAAATTAAAACAGTTGTGCTCTGCCATAGCCATCTGATGGGATCAGCAGGGGCACCGTCTAGTCCTTAAGTCTTAAATTGTATTTGAGAATAAATCTAAATTTAAGACAAAGCATGGCCTATTTTATACTAAGGATTATGTGATGGTGGCTGCAGTGGCAGAAGATGACTTGGCTCAGCAGGTCACTTCTCATCCAGTCTTCTAAATGTATTAACTCACATACTTTGCTTAAGCCTCCCTGAATTAATTTGGAATCAAAGATCCTGCCTTTTCCATTTTAAATGCAAGAGAAAGAAGGGGCTCAATTAAAAGGTGACATTTGCATAGCTGGGCAGAGGGTTTTCTTCTAGGCAAGAAGATGAAATGAGACTGAAACTTGTTTGGAAAGTCACTGAGGCCAAAAAGGAGTCCTGGATAGTCTTGTCTGTCCTCAGTAAAACATGTTAATGTCAACATTTTCCAGAGACACTTTAACACCGAGCGAGGTGATCTGAGCTGCAGAATTGTAACGGAGCCAGAACTTACTCATTTTTGAACAACGCTGGTCTGTAAAACATTTGTTCTGTCATGAGTTGCGTGTTAAACTTGAAATCCTGACTCAAGAGTTTTGGAAGTTATAAACTGAGATGTATTTGGGGGTGGAGGAGGGGAAGAAGTGGAGGAGAAAAGATTATTGTAAGCCAGCCTCATGCAGACTTCTTATCCCTTCCTGTGATCCACAGAACAGGTGGAAAACTGCTGTTCCTGCCTGACCCCAAGCAGCGAGTCCTGCACTCCTCTGAGCAGGAGTACCTGGGCCGCTCTTGTTACTGTGCGGGCTGCCTGGGTGGAATTCTTCTCCATTTATGATTTGGTGATTGAGTCAAACTTCCAAGTTTAACATCCATGCTGTAGTTATACTGGTGTCTGTTTAGCTGATGCTTGTAGGTACCTTTTCTGGTATAAATGACCTGTTCCAGGATATCAGTTATGAAAACATGTCTCTCTTGTCCTAAACGCCATTCAGATAAGTGTAGTGAGTAGTTATTTTTATTAAAAAATCTTTTTAAATAAAAGGTGTTAAAAAAATCCCAAACAACTAGCAACTCTCTTACATGTATTTTATACTGTAAACCTGCATTCAGCATCTTTTAGTACCTGCTGTAGTAATTCACAGATGAGGAGCTCCCAATAGCTTTGGGAAGTAGAATGGTGGAAGTGGATCCACACTGAGACTCAGGGTCAAATGCCGAGACGCAAACCTGGACATGACACCAGCTATAAAAATGGGGGAGCTGCTGGTCCCTTTGACTACCACGCAGAGGAGAGTTTCCTGTGGGGACTGCGAATCTGAATTGTTGAGGATACTTATTCCAAAAAACCCACTGTTGTGCCATCTGTTGTTACAGTTCTACTGACTGTTTTGGGTAAAAGACCTTGGGGTTTTTGGAAGACAGTAAGCAGAGTAAGAGGACTGTCTTCTCCCTTGCTTGCTGTCTGGTCTGATTTCAGCAGGAGGGCTTGTCCCTGGAGCTGTCAGTTGTGACGGGAATCTCAGGTGCAGCACAACAGCACGGTGTCCACTGTGTGCTCATTCCACTGTGAGGGTGCTGAGGCAGGTTGTCCGGAGAGGTTGTGGAAGCCTGGTCCCTGGAGGTGTTCAAGGACAGCTTGAATAGGACTGTGAACAACCTGGTGTAGAGGAAGGTGTCCCTGCCGTGGCCGGAGGGTGGAACTAGATTATTTTTAAGGTCCCTTCCAACCCAGACTATTCTGTGATTCTTTGATTTTCCCTCTGGTTAGTGTGACGCCCCTCCATGCCTGCACTGTATCACCACTCCCCTGCCTGCATCACTTCACTCCTGGAACCACTTGACCCCTTTTTGTTTGTCTTGCATCAGATCTGCTGTGCGGTGGGCTTTAGAGAGGCTGCTCTGACTGCCGAGAACAGAGAGGGGTGAGGCAGGGGCACAGCACGACCAGGTGTTGTAGAGGACAAAGCAAATACTGCAGATACTAAAGCAGCACGGTAGAATTGATGTCTTAGCTTTTAGATACGAGCGAGTTCACTGCTGCTATTTACTACTCGGAAAACAGACTTTTTGAGAAGCAGTGAAAAGAAATAGAAATTGGGAGCTGTATCTGCTGCCACACCTTAACTGCTTTTGTAGGAAACGCTGCGTTTATAACCTGGAGATGTGACTATCAAAGCCCTTTAGTTACCAATAGCAGGGATGTACAGCAGGCTGCAGTCACAGCACTGTGGCAAGAAGCTCCTGCTTTTGAGGTTACCATTGGGAGCAAATTCTTTTATTCTTCATGTCTTGATTAACTCTTAAGTGAGGAAGGTGGAAGCTGCAGCAGCTGTGTTCTGAAGCATTGTATTTGAGAGACCAGGCTTGTTTCTTTTATGAATTGGTGACTCTGTAAAGTGTTACATGGTAGATCTTGCCGGTTGGTCTTGTCTTACTAGAGCCCATTAGAGACAAGCTGCGTTGGTTCAGCAGAGGACTGGTATGTGGTAGTGGTCAGAGAGACTTAAACCAGTGGAAAGGAGACATCGATGGGGCAGCACTGGGTGTGTGAGCTGTAGCGGTTGTTCTGAAAACGGTTTCACTGCGACAACGTTGGTTTTGTAAAGGCTCTAATGTGTTGGTCTGAGGGGTGTAGTTCAGCACGTTGGCATCCTTTGCTCAGCTGAACTCCTGGGATCATTTCCTTGTCTTTGTTTCAGCCCAAATCAAGTTTGAAGCTCTCAGTTCTTATCTGGAGCAGAAAACAAATTGTAGCTTGCAGTTAAATTTGCATTGTTATTGAAGCTGACCTGATTTAAAAATAAATCCCTTATTGCCTTTGTTTAAAATTTTAGTGATCTTTAATCCTTTAAATATAAGTAAATTTAAGCATACACAAGTTACTTGGTGGTAATTTTTATCAAGGCTTTGGTATTGTTTTCAGGTATATGTCACAAGGAAAACACGCAGAAGCAAGAGAACTAATGTATTCAGGGGCTTTGCTGTTCTTCAGTCATAACCAGGTAAGTCACTGATTTTGTGAGTGTGCTTTGGGAGGGGGTGTTATTCCACGATTTTGAGGGTGGAATGGTGAATTCTCAGTAGTAAATGTTTGGTTTAATTGCTGTGTAATCTTTTGTTTTATCTCTTTGTTGAGCCTTTCTCCACAAAGATGGATTGTGCCAAACTGGAACATAAAGCAGAATTGTTTGTGAGCATCCAAACAATAATTGTCACCACATTTGTTTTGCTTTCCTGGAGGCTTCTCTTTTGATGCTGTCAAATTACAATAATTTTTTAATAAGGGAAGGTTGAGATGATACTATGCCTTAGCTGTAGATGTTGATCAAAGTGTTAAATCTGCCTCTGAGAAAATTCTGGTTGATGTTTTCTTTTATGTACCGCTATGTCCATCACTACCAGTATGTGTCTGTTTTGTAGCAAAACAGTGCTGCTGATCTGTCCATGCTGGTTTTGGAGTCTTTGGAGAAATCGGATGCAAAAGTAGCAGATGACCTTTTAGGTGAGGTGACCTTTGTGCTCAATTTGATGGTTTTTAGATGTGCTTTCACGTCACAGTGACTGTTGTTGACCGTCTTGAAACATGAAATCCTTTTTGAAGCCTTCCCACGTGGCCATGGGTTACCTTCTTCACAGAAATGAAGTGAGGGAAAGCTGCTAGAGAATAATGAATTCCCAATAGCTTTGAGGGCATGATTAGAACAAACATTGCTGTCTTGTGCCATTGTCCTTTCCGTGATGCAGCTATAACGCATTGTCTGCACAGTCTTTGGAGTCCCCAAGGCTTTAGTGGGTGGTGGTTTCCCACCCTAGCAGTGTCATAGTGTGCATGTTATTTGTGATTCAGCTCTTCACAAGGAAATTTTTCCTGTTTGACTGTGAGATTTGGTAAGTAGGCAATTTGGGGAGACCTCCTTAAGAGCTGTGTGGCCAGAGCAGCGCAGCAGCATGGCTGAACCGCTCCCCTGTCTGGAGACAGACAGAGCCTGGCCTTTGTTTACTTCCATCAGCTCTGCCATTTTGTATCCTGTGCATGACTTCTGGTGGTGTTTTTCCAAACAACCACCCTCTGTCCCTCAGAGCTTCCCTATAAATAGCAAGCAGTACCATAACCTGCAGTCTTTCCTCCTCCTTGGAACTGCGAGGTCCTCTGGGATGTCCAGTCCCAAACAATGAGACAGGGAAGCTGTCACCAGCTGGCTGCAAGGCTCAGCTTTTGGCTGCGGAGGAGTTAAGTGAATATTGCTGGGTGATAGATGCAAGGTTGACTTGATGTATGAGAAGGCCTCAAGTTCAAAGTCATTCTTTAATTTACAGAGGCTGTTAAGGGAGCTTAAAGGCACAATAGCACTGTAACTTAAGCATTGTATCTTAAAGATGCACTGGAAGCAGCAGTTCATCCTGTTTCTTTTAATGCTAAATATTTGTGAATCTTATTGTTTCTAGAAAACTTGGCTAAATTATTTAGTTTAATGGATCCAAATTCTCCTGAAAGAGTGGCTTTCGTATCCAGAGCACTAAAATGGTCTAGTGGGGGATCAGGAAAACTTGGACATCCGAAACTACACCAGTTACTAGCAATTACCCTGTGGAAAGGTAAGCAAAACCACCTGGCTTTTCTGTGTTTTGTTTTGAACATGTTTGAAGTATGATATTGTAAGAGATCTACTTTGGAAATAGATGGAAATGATTGATTGAGTTCTTCTATTATGTGATCTTTGCAATAACTTCAGCTTAATATTGCTGACAAAAAAAACCTGGGGCTGAAACTTATGTTAGTGCAAGACCCCTAACCCAACAGCTGTATAGGAACAGCTCTGTAAAAGGAAGGTTGATCCTTTAGACACTGAGGTAGTTTGAGTCATTAGGAGGAAAACTGCCAGGGAGCAAAGCTGTTCTGTTATGGATTTTTTGTTTTTAAATCCTGGGTAAACATGACAAAGACTGAAATGCTTCACCTAGCATCCAAAACAGTCTTTGGATCTGTATTAACTACTTTCTGAGATGTTGACCAGGCTTGTTCCAAAATGAATGCTGTTGTCTTTGATTTATGGGGATTTTGTCACTTGTGGTGGGATGTAAGACAAAGCAAAAATGCCTTAATAATTATTTTAATTGTGGGTGAGAGACAGTTTTTAAAGCCTTATGTTCAAAACATAACACAGGTGAATAGTTGAATAAATGCTGTGTCTTCTGTGGTTTCTCATGAATGAATGATTGTTTGTTTAAGTTTTTCAGTAGCTGCAAAGTGATTATAGTAGTTTCATATAACGATCAATATTCCAGCTCATTGCATTTCTGCATGCCATAGGCAATCCTGTAGCTGTGCTCATGGGATGTATGTTAGCTTGATGGCTACTGCCAGCCAGAAAGGGAGGATTTTCCTCAGAGCGTTTAAATTATAAGCTAAGATACGATTAGGATAAGAAATGGTTGCATTTTGAAAGTAAAAACCCCCATTTTGTAGCTGTGTCCTCACTGCTTGTTTGAAGAACAAAATAGGTACATTTTCTTACTGTCTAGTTTTTGAGAGTTTTATCAGAAAAGCCTCAGATTTTTAGAACAAAGCTTTTAAATTCCAAAAATCCAGTTTTGATTTGCCATTGCAGTGATTTTGCACAATGCTTTGCTTCATGTTGACTTCTAGCGAATGATTGCCATTTCTTACACCTTTTTTCCTGAATAATGGCTGTTCTGTTCAGCATATGGAAGCAATTTTAATTTTGATAGCGAGAGTGGGCTAAGCTAAAAATAGGAGATGCCTTCTTTCTGTGCACTTAGAAAGAAGGACGCTGAAGGTGCTGTTTGACTTCTTGGTGCGCATGGTTTAATATGGAAATATGGAACTTATTGATTCTTCTAAGCACTGAAAGTGTCAACATGCAGTTAAACAGATATGACCACAGCTCAAGCTGTTGTCACTGCGGTAGCTGTGTTTGGTGACGTTGAATAAACAATATTTAATACCAGTTGTTCAGATGTGTTTAGGATAATATATTTATTGTATCGCTTTATATATTGTCTGTAACTTACAAAGGAAAAAGCCCCCTCTTTGCCAGTTGTCATTTTTATATCACATGTGTAGCTGTTGTCCTTTTACCAGCTATAGTGTACAAGTCTAATAAATTGGTTTTTTATGTTCAGGTGTGATGAACTGATTTCTTAAATGCCATTTTCTTTTTCCTTTTGTAGAGCAAAACTATAGTGAATCTCGGTATCACTTCTTGCACTCCACAGATGGTGAAGGGTGTGCAAATATGCTGGTAGAATACTCCTCGTCCAGGGGATATCGCAGCGAGGTGGACATGTTTGTAGCACAGGCAGTACTACAGTAAGTGTTAAACTTTTGGTTTTTTATTTTGCTGAGGTGACACTGTGATGGAGGCCAATCTGATTTAATCACGGTAACTGTAGGTTAACCATGCATCCTTTCCAAAAGAACCTGTGAAACTGGCTAGATCTTCTGAAACTTTATGTGGTAACAACAGGAGAAAACCATCTCAAAACTGGTGTATTGAATTGGTCAGGTTGGTGAGAGGGAAAAAAAACCCACCACAATGTATTAAGGTCAAAACCTGAAATCATGTTAATTGCCTGAAGAATTTATGTAATCTGTCTGACCCTGAAAGCACAATTCCTAGCTTTGTTAACACCACTTCGTGTGTAGTTAATGCTCACCTTGCTGTTCTTACCAAGACTGGACCAAAGTAGGCTCTGTATTTACTGTTACCTTAGCACTTTTTCCCAGTTTCATTGTCCTAAGAGACAACTTGTCTTGGGTCACCCTGATCTGAGAGCAGCAGCATGATTGCTCCTAGTTTAAGAGAGTTGCTGGTGGCTTTCACATTTACTTTAGGCATTTATTTTGTAGGAGGTGGGAAAGGAAGGTATTATGTGCCTTTGCAGAGCCCATGTACAATTAAGGTTGACAAAGCCAATTTTACTGTGGTTAATCAGCTGATGGCTTTCTTCAGTCAGGGAAAGCAGCTCACGGAGGAGTCTGAGGAGGAGGTGGAGACAGGACTGTGCAGCAGGGACTCGGGGAAAGAGTAGGTGTTGGGGGAGAGGGAGGAGGTGAGAGCGAGTCTGTCTCTCTTCTGGCAGCAGCGAGCTGTCATGTCAGATTTGTCCTGCTTTCCATAGCTGGTTGATACAGACTGCAGTGATTTTGAGCGGTAGAAAACCCTTTATGGAAATCTAGTATATGTAAGACTCTTAAACAATTTTATGGGGCTTTGTTCTGGAAGGGGGAGAAATTCTGGGGAGAAGAATTATCAGTAAGAGGTTATTTTTTCAGTGTTTATACAGCACTACTACTGCATCCTTTAATGGCCTATATCTCAAATACTCTATTTAATCCTCTTACATAGTCGTTTATACTCTAATGAAAATAATTACAGTTCCTTGCTCAGCAGCAAGGCAAGAGCCCAATGCCCTTGTACATGAGGGTACAGAATTGGAGGCCAGCCTGCAGCTGAAAATGAGCCTGCTCGTGGCAGCCTTCCCAGTGCTTTCTGACAGCATTTGTCCCAGATAAAGTCTCCTGTTAGGCCTGTGGGACTTGCAGAGATTGCCAGTTAAATTAACTGGACCTGAACAAAGATTTGATCCATTTGGGAAATCGATCTGTTAACTGGTGACAGATGGCTCGGGAGCTCAAAGTGTGGCTTTATTATGAGACTCCTAGACATGTGTGTCAAACTTCTTAGTAGTCCTGATGCCGTGTTATTTTGAGGCAGTGCTGACAACGACAGAGTCCTTGGACACTGGCAGATACATACTGAAAGGAGATGTGTTTGGGAGCGGATGGGACTGGGAGAGAGGTCTGTGATCAGGTTTTTACCTCGGCGTAGTTAACTCTGGCCCAGTAAATGCAATGTCATGTTTAATTTGAATTACGTGGTGGCCAGTCTTTCCACATTTTTATTTAATTGATACCCTCTGTTTTTCTGTATAGAATCTGCTTAGATCTTGATTAAGCTCATTCTATTAATATTTAATGTCAGTTCTACCTCCCAATCTTCTTACTCCACAGTATATTTTAGTAGCCATTTCCCCCTTCCTTGGTTGGTAACCAAACCATTGCTAAAGATGCACATCTCAACCACTTAAGAGTTTTTGCATCAGTTTAAGCCTGAGATGGTTTCTATGCACAAATGAAGTAGAGGTTGTTGAGCATTTGGCTTCCCTTTTTCTTTCTGCATGTAAAAACCACTTTTGTGCCTTTTATTTTTAACTCACCCTCTTCTGTTTCCTTTTGCAGATTTCTCTGCTTAAAAAATAAGACCAGCGCATCAGTTGTTTTTACGACATACACACAGAAACATCCTTCAATAGAAAAGGGTCCACCCTTTGTTCAACCACTGCTGAACTTCATCTGGTTTCTGTTGCTGGCAGTTGATGGGTACAGCCTGATTTTTCTCATGTTGTTCTTGGTTTCCTTTTCAGTTGTTACTGAGGTTACAATTTTGCTTCTTTCCTTTCTAGAGGAAAACTAACAGTATTTACAGTATTGTGTGAACAGTATCAACCTTCACTGAAAAGAGACCCCATGTATAATGAGGTGAGTTGCTCATAAACAGGATTTAACCTACAGAATTAGTAAACTAATAGCTGATTGTCTCCTGTTTTGTGACTTGTAGGTAGGAGTCAGTGATCTAGCTTGTGTGGTGTGACTGCTGCCCATAGTATTTCCACTGTAAGCGAAGTATCTGACGCTGTTCTTCATCTTGTTTCGTTTCAGTACCTAGATAGAATAGGACAGCTTTTCTTTGGCGTTCCGCCCAAGCAGACATCGTCCTATGGAGGATTACTAGGTAAGGTTTATGCTGACAGTTGTTTTAGGTGCCACCAGTATTTTCAGAGCAGTGGCTTATAGAAAACAGCTGTGCTGGAAACAGATATTTTTGTTGTAGCGAGTAGATCATTAGTTTCATAGCCTCTAGAAACCATCCCTATGGTAGAATACAAGATGAATTGGTTACAATTGAAATTAATTTGGTGAAACTAGTAGTAGACTTTGTACCTTTGAGAAGGGGAGAAGCATGTAAGTGACTCCTAAGGTTAATTTTTGACATGCTATAACTTCCAAATGTTAAGAAAAAAATTATTTGTGTTACAGCTTAATTTCCTCAGTGGCTGATTTTCTTTAAGTCAAGTCTGGGACTTTGGTAAAGATCTAGGCAGTGTGGATATAAAATGAATGTTCCCAAAGTAGACGTTCTGAAATTAATACTGCCCGTCTACAAGAAATGAAACGGAATACAGAAATTCAGGCCTCACTTCCTGGCTTTTGAGTAAAACATGAGCAAATTGAACAGGATTGTTGTTGTAAAATATATATTTTTTTTTTTCTTTGAGAAGTAAACTTCTCTGTTTGTAAACTGACGTGAAGCTTTACCTGCAAATGTCAGTTCACTGATACCCAAAGTTTGATGAAAAATTTGAGAGTCATAAATCTCATGTGTAAAGAACAGTTTTTCAGCAATTCAAGCTGCTTTAAATGGAATAAAACAGGGAGAATGCATAAATGCCTCAAGTTCTTTATAGCACGATGCAGAGCAGTGCTTTCTTTGACGGTTTCATGGCTGGAGTTGTGTCTTTCCTCATTTCACTGAGTTTCTTTCCTCTCATGCTGCAACTGTAGTACCTAAATATGCAACTTTAGTATCAAAATACAGCTTCCCAAATCAATAAGCTCTTAACGGCAACCAGTGTGGGAATATTAATGTCCTGCTGAGACTCTGTTACTTCAGGGAAAAAAAAAAAAGTTCTTTTCATTATTGAAATCTGCCCCTGGCAGGAGGGTGAGAGAATTGTTAGAAGTTTTTGAGATGAGAATGGAGAACTAGCAAGTTTGACTGTCCGGTATTTTATTCTAGGGAATCTTTTAAACAGTCTGATGGGAACTGGAGAAGAAGATGATACAGAAGATGGCCAGGAAGATAGCAGTCCTATCGAGCTCGACTGAATGTTGTCATTGGGTGCCGTGTAAATCTGATGATTCGATGACTCCAAAGACCATTTTGGAATTTGAATCCTGCAGTTGTTTCTTGGCGCCTAAAAGGGCTCCTCTGGTCTTTTAGAAATGGTTGCTGAAATGTTTATAATGTTTGGTCTATATTATTTATGTAAAAAAAAAAAGAAAGAAACCAACAAAAAAGTAGCCAAATGAACCAATCGGAGCAATTGTTAGCAGGTTTCCAATACAGCGGCTGGTGACTTTGATTTAAATATAGTCTTCTACGGTTTCTGATGCAGTATTCTCTTTTGCACAGTAAGTCAGTAAAGCATAAATATGGGTCGTATACTTCACGGCCTACCCAATACCGTCTTTCTTACAAGAAAGCTTTCCTTCTCCGAGGAAGATCTCGAAAGGCAGAGTGATCAATTGAATAATTTATTCGCGAGGTTGGTGCCAAAAGTACAGCGAGACGAGCCAAGCAGCGTAATTTGAGATGCACATCCAAGAGACATTGATACCAAGAACTCGCTCCCACTGCCGTAACGCGCATGCCGTTCATACTGCCTTTCACTCTCCTTAAGGTCTGGCTCTGGCTGAGTGTGTTTAGCTGATACTTCCTGAAAAGCACAAGATTGAATTGCTCTCGAGCAAAAGCCAATCAGTGGAACGTAGGTAATTGGCTTCTGTGTGGATCTCTGTCGCCTAGGTGTAAAAATTTGGCATATAAAATGCCTCCTGTGGCTCTGCTCCTTTGGAACAGATTCTTTTCCAGTGTGAGTTCACAACCCTACGCGAAGGTGAAGGTGTTCCAGCAAATGGAATGGTTTGCAGTGAGCAATGGCTGTGTTTGAACTGCAGCTGTAGGTAAGGAAAAGGGATACTGCAGAACTTTTGGTTCTTTATGATATATTTATTTTTCTTGGGTGATTGATTCATTTAACACTTTCTGTAAAACAAAAAAAAGAATAAATCAGTAAGTAATGGAGTAACTTCAACCCCAGTGGCAGGCGTAGCCATTCTCCGTCTCCTCTTGAATGCAGCACAGCGGATGTCAGTGGTACAGCGAGCAGATGAAACGGTGGGGAAACGCTTTATTTTTTCACGATGAAAATAAAAAGGCTTAGATTAATAAACAGCAATCATGCATGGGGGAGGGCGGGATTAATACAATTTATTGACTGTATGAAAAAGAAGAGGCAGCAAAAGGAAGACTTGGTGTTAATTGTGAAGTCTCAAATAAACACTTTATACCAGGATGTGTAATATTGCTGCATTTTATGGGCGGAGATCTTACTTTCCTTGCGCTGTTCTTCCTGCCTGCGTTTGCCGGTGGGTCAGCGGGACGTGAGCGCCGCAGCGTTACCGCTGTGCAGTACGGGCATAGCTTTAGTCGGGGGCCGATGGGGATGCTTCGATTTGCAGCAAGTTCAGGGAAGAAACCCCTCCCGGGTTGCTGCTGTAGACAATAAATGCTCTGGGACGTGTTTGGCTGCCAGCAAACGTGCCCGTCTTTGGGCAGCTGAAGGTGTCCAGCAGCAGCGAACCCTCCCACGCGGGGTGTGTGTATAAAATAGATATTTTTTAAAAAATACATTATATATATATATGCATATATATACACACATATATATATATACACACATATATATACGCATATATATACACAGCCTTTTGTGTCTATAATAATTTAAGTGTATGGCATATAGTTTATAATATTAATTATATTATTCTTAATTATACACGCATACAAACACCGAGCCCAGCCTGACCTCTCCCTGCTCCTGACATGCCCGCAGTGCTATAAGTGATTGTGTAAAATACATGTTTGTAAATTTAATATAAACAAAACAGTTACACATGCACCTATGCATGTGGATTTATGTATGTTTAAATGCAATATAGTTCTCGTAATATAAATCTGTTGTATCAGATGGTTTGGGTTGGAAGAGACCTTAAAGCTCATCTAGTTCCAACTCCCCTACATACAAAGCAGGCACATCTGTGTATTTATTATAGATCTATTTATAAATATATTTATAATATCTAATCAAGTGTTTTAGAGCTGTGCAATTATAAAGTTGCCTATGCCTCTACAGACGTGTATGGAATAGATGTAGCTGATACATTTGTAAATTAAATGTATGTGTCTAATGATGGCTACATCTATACATGCATGTGTTCACAGGATATATTCAGCTCCTATACACATGTGAAAGTGTATTACATATTATGCTATAGCTAACATATATTCAACAACTGCCATAGAATTTATACGCCTAAGAAATACGCATCTTTTGTGTATGTGTGTGCATACATAAATTATGAGTATTATATATAATATACATGAATACACACATATACACATAAGTATAATAAATATATGTATATACATACATACATACACACACCATAGGGGGGCCAGATGGTTTTGTGGGTGTCCTGCACCCCCAGGGCTCTGCCAGCACCATCCCCTACTTGGTTTGGGGTTTTTTAAGCCTCCGTTCCCTCCCCTGCCCCAGCACCACACAGCCACAGCTCTGACATAATAATTTATTGGTTCGAATGACATTTAGTACCACAGTTTGTCTTACCAGTGACAGAACGAATGCATACAGCCGATGAGATGCTCTCATTTACACACACCAACGTAAGAAACGCGTCGGACGGGTCCGTGTCTGGGGCTGGTACTTCAGTGGATGCTGGAAATTTCATTTTTTGGAGTAAAAATCCAGCACGTGGTGTGCAGGTTCCAGCCCGCCCGCCCCGACTGCAGGAATTACAGTGCTCAACACAGCGCTGAAACGTCACTTCAAGCAGCTTTTTGTTTTTTTGGCAGGAAAAAACATAATCAACAACAAAAAAAATTAATAGAAGACCTAAAAAAAAAAAAAAAAGTGCAACCACCAGTCTGGAGAAGCAACGTGCTGCCGGCCGAAGGGATGTGCCTGCCAGGGGTGGGCTGGGACAGGCTTTGATGGTGCCTGGAAGCAAAACTGTCCCTAAAGCTCAACCCTCCCGACCCACACCAGGCTCCCAGAACGGGGTGAACCCCCCAAACCATGAAACAGGACAGACCCAAGGAGCAGAGCATGGGTCTTGCCCCCAAAGCTTTGCTTCTCCTGCATCAAGCAGATAGTGAGGCCTACTTCCTCTATTTCTAATACCCTCGCCTGGGTACAGCATCACCTCTGCTCGCCACCTGAAGTAATGGACTTCTTCACCCCGATGCCGGCGGGAGGCTCAGCTGTTCCGAACATCACCAGTTCGGGTGTTTCCAGGTTGGTGCTTCACATCCCACGAAGACATCAACCCTCGGGGACCCACAGCACCCGGGGAAAGGGCTGGCAGAGAGCTCCCAGACCCCAGGGAGCAGTTGATGGGGAAAGCCCAATCTCCTGCTGAGATGTGCCACCAACAGTCTTCTCCATCCCACTGAAGCCAAGTGGGACACCTCTTCCAGTGGGTGTGGGGTCGCAGGGACCACTCATCCCAGCAGCGCATCCTGTGGAGAGGCCACAGAGCCGAATTTTGGGGTGGATCAGCATCTTCTCCGACATGTCACTGCCGCCACTCTTGGTTTCCGACATGATCAAGTGAATGATGAGGGGAAGGGAAGAAGTAGTAGTATTATTACTGTTATTATTATTATTAATTATTTTTAACATTTCAAATAAAACCACATTGTGTTGTAAACAGAAGCTCACTCCTCAGGTCTGCAGCTTAGTCCCAGCTAAGGTTTATGTTTGAAATGGGCTTCCACTGAAAGAAAAAACAGAGAAAAATCAAGTTAAAAGCAGGACAAGCACTAGCAGAAGGTGACAGCCCAGGATGAGCCCACCCTGCTGATAGTCCTTGTCTTGCTGATGCTCCTTGGCTCTGATCATTCCTATAACTGGGTGACCAATCATCCTTACAGCACCAGGGACATCATGCCAGAGGCGATGAAGCAGAAAGGATACCATCCTCCTCCATGTGAGCCCCTCTCTGCTTGACCAGCCTTTGCCTCCTCTCCTGGGCAAGGAAGGGCTGCCCCTGCTCACAGCACAAAGGAGGGAGCAATGCTGCTGCATCCCTGAGCCACCTCCATCCATCCTGTCCTCCAGCAAATGGGAAATAAAAGGGCCAAGGCTGATGTCCAGCCCTTACCAGTGAATCACAGACTGGTTTGGGTTGGAAGGGACCTTTAAAGGTCATCTAGTCCAACCCCCCTGCAGTGAGCAAGGACATCTGCAACTACAGCAGGTTGCTCAGAGCCCTGTCCAACCTGACCTGGAATGTTTCCAGGGATGGGGCATTGACCACCTCTCTGGGCAACCTGGGCCAGTGTTTCACCACCCTTGTAAAAAAATTCTTCCTTATATCTAGTTTAAATCTCCCCTCTTTTAGTTCAAACCATCACCCCTTGTCCTGTCACAACAGGCCCTGATAAAAACTCTGTCCCCATCTTTCTGTAGACCCCCTTTAATTACTGAAAGGCCACAATGAGGTCTCTCTGCAGCCTTCTCTTCTCCAGGCTGAACAAGCCCACCTCTCCCAGCCTGGCCTCCCAGCAGAGCTTCCAGCCCTCCCATCATTGCTGGGGCCTCCTCTGGCCCCGCTCCAGCAGGTCCATGTCTCTGCTGTGCTTTCTTGTGTTTGGTCCTCTCTTTCCTCCACAGTCAGTTTCCACTGGGGAGGCCAAACAGTGCTGCCAGTTCTGGGAGTCAGCAGCGATTCAAGTTAGCTAAGGTGAGACCACTGTGTCCCCGGGATAGTTCTAGCTGTTGATTTGGAAACAGTTTTGGAATTTGTGCTTCAAATAGTTGATTTGTCTCAGTATAAATTCAGATTTCAGCAAATCACAAGGGTTTCTGTGGGCTGGCTACAGATAGTGCAAGGTTATGTGCCTCTAAGGTGAGGTCCAGAAGGACAGCAGAGCGGGGCAAGCTGGGCGTTGGCCCAGTGAATGTCAAACATCACAGCTATGTGGGAGTGGTGAACCTGCAGCTCATGCCCATCTGCTGGGTTTATCTGGAGATAACTTCCCTGAGATTTTCTCTCCAGTGTAAATTAGACTATGAAATTACAGTGAAATGTATGTCCCAGGCATTCCTGGTTTCTATAAACCCGGAGGAGCTCTACTGAAAGCGACATTTATACGTGTGAAAATGACAATGCCATTTCTCTCAGATTCTGAAACTGTTGGATTTGTCTATAAGTAGAAACTGCAGATAAGCAGAACTTCGTAGAGCTCTGTGTGTGGTGAGACAAAAAAAATTTCTCTGTTTGGAAGTAAACTTTAAATTCTTCATAAGCTAGAAAGTTTCAAAATCAATAGAAAATCCCGCTAATTAAATAAAATGAGTTTTAAGCACAGCTTACATTTTCAACCCACAGAATATAGCAAAATGTTTTTATTTGTGTTGCTGCTACATCTTGCAAATCATAAACCCCATGCAAGAGATTAAAAATTTCATGTACTTCTTGTTTGTTGTTTTTTTTTTTCCATCAATCTCCATTTGCCACAGAAACAGCGATTTCCCTGAGACTTACAAGATTCCCTCCAGCGCGACGCTGCACTTACCCCTGGTCACCAAGGTGCACCATCGTCCCCTCAGGGCAAGACTCTCCTTCGGATTAAATTAATCCTGAGATTCTTGGTAACGACAGAGACCTCACAGGAGAAGGGTTTGGAAAAACAGCTGTGGTTTTCTGAAACTCATCCTGTAAAACAAGGTAAAAATTGGTTTGCAAAGCTGCACTCAATCATTCATGTGGGTGGCTTTCGATGTCACCCCGGGGTAACAAAGAGG
>JAVSBS010029546.1:0-29981 GCA_033124195.1 Coracias cyanogaster
CCTTTTTTCCACCTCTTTTCTGACCACACAAAGCAACTTGGGAGCACCAACCCACGTTGGCAACTTGCAGCTTGGACATCTCTCCTGGCCCGTTCCCAGCAGAAGGCTTCGCCCAAGGGCTCACCCCAGAATGCCCAGAGGTGACCCCAGAGGCGGGTTAACGAAAGAGCTCTTTGCCCAGAAACTCCACACCAGAGAAATGTTCTCCTGGGATGGAGGTGTCGGCAGGGTTTGGGGGGAAGCCCCTGAGCTTTAGGAAGCACCCAGCTTCTGCTCCCAGACCACCCTCTCACCCGCCCAAGCAACCGACTCTCCCGTGCCTCAGTTTCCCCAACCATCAAACTGAGCAAGAGCAAAAAAAAAAAATCTGGCTTGCCTCCATTAATCTCCTCAAATATCCGTGTTTAGGGAAGTGAGCGTTTGATGAAGGACTAACCACACTGCCACCTGCCAGAACAAAATGCCCCTGTGCCAGACGCACAGATGCTCTTCATGCTACCTCATCATGGGAGCAGCCTTGGGAAGAAATAGTCTTTTTTTATCCCTAACCTGCATCTCCTGGCCCACATGTGCTTTTTTGGGGGAAGATCTGCTATACAAAGCCAACAGGTTCCTGGCCTTGTACCTAGCAAGTTCCAGCCCAACCTCATGACTTACACATCATGGTGCTCATGGCATGGCCTGCCCATGTTCCCCTATGGTTGGTGGGAATATTCCTCTGGCTGTCTCCAAGGTGGGAGCAGTTATGATGGGACCACCCTGCTTAGACCCCCACCTTCCTTCTGCTTTCAGTCCCTCTCATCTCATTTACATGTTTCCTTTCAATCACTTCTGCAGAAGGTGTCTCCTGCCATCTGGTAAGCTGAAATGGGGAAGTTGCCCATGAAATACACCCAGAAATCTCAATAAAAAGGAAGTTCATTAAAGCCAGCTTAGAAGGAAGTGCCTGCCCCCCTTCCCACCATCTCTTCATTTCAAAACAGGGGCTAGAGCACAAGTCTTGTGAGGAGCAGCTGAGGTTGTTCAGCTTGGAGAAAAGGAGGCTCAGGGGAGACCTCATCACTCTTGACAACTCCCTGAAAGGGGGTTGGAGCCAAGTGAGGGTCAGACTCTTCTCCCAAGGAACAAGAAACAGGACAAGAGAAAAATGGCTTCAAGTTGTGCCAGGGGAGGTTCAGGCTGGACATGAGGAAAAATGTCTTCACTGAAAGGGTTATAAAACCCTGGCCCAGGCTGTCCAGGGCAGTGGTGGAGTCCCTATCTCTAGAGGGATTTCAAAGCCATGTAGATGTGGTGCTGAGGGACATGGTTTCATGGTGACCTTGCAATTCTGGATTAATGATTTGGACTTGATCTTAAAGGTCTCTTCCAACCTAAAGGATTCTATTTTTTTCTGCAGGTATTTACTAAGCATCCTCCAAGTGATCAGGAACAGCAAAAAGCCACTAAACAGTCACCAACGATGGCCTCACTTTTCAGGCTGCTCAGGTGCTGTTACGCTGCATTAGTTTCTTTCTAAATTTGATGAGAAGATGCAAGGGATTGACCACAAAAGGTCCCTGTTGTTGAAAGAGCCTGTCCCAGCCCTGCAAGTACTTACAGGAGTAATTAGGTTTAAGCATGTGAACACTCCTGTTGACTTCACCACAACTGCCCACATGAAGTATGCACCCACAGGGGTTTCTTTTTGGAGAGAATTGGCTCAAACCTGCCAGTTACTCCCATGGTCCAAGCCAAGGATGCAAGCTGGAGGAGCCCTGGCAGACAGAAGTGTAGCTAGGAGCCATGGGCCAGCAACAACTGGGGGCTGGATGAAATCACAGCAGTGCTCTTATTTCAGGCAGAGATGCCAGAGCTGAGGAGGGGCAGGGAGGAATGCAGCTGCAGTCACCAGGAGAAGGCAAGAGCTTGCTGGGGGTGAGGAGGGCAGGAGGCAATGGTGAGGGGAAGAGATGAGATCCTCCACGTAAACAGGCAGAGGGTTTTGCTTGTTGATTCCCCAGCCTTGCCTCCACACCCAGGTTTGTCTCCTGGAAGATGCCACTGTGAGATCTTAATCTTCCAAGCACTTGGCAGATTTCCACCTCAAGCCCAGGACTATTGGCGTCTCAGAGATGGGGGCCTCCAGTGAACAGGGCTGACAAAAACCATGCCTTGGATGATAAAATCCAGGACCAGAGAGAGGTCATGACATTAGCTCTTACTGGTCTAAGGTGCTAAGCTCATTTGGAAGCACCAGAAGGGAAGCTGTGAGGAAAGGAGTCCCCACATCACAACAGGCAGCAGGCTGAGCTCTGCATTGCTTCCGGGGAAAGAAATTCCCAGTACTGAAGCCCGCCTGGAAAATCCTCCTGCCTTCACAAGGTGGCTGTGCTACTCAACCTCTGGCAAAGGTTTCCTGCCCTTCTCCTTGGCTTTCTTCTTGGAGGAAGACAACAGATATGACAAGAAAACTCATCCTTCCTCCAGCATTAGCAGGGTCCTGCAGGACCATGGGGAGAGGAGACTAACTGACATGGACAGAGTCACCCTCCCCATCTCCACAGGGCAGGGAGCATTTAAACCCACTATTCAAAAGCACAAAGGTTGGGCCTGAAGGACCATGGGGAAAGAGCGGTGCAGAAAAAAATCCCACATCATCACCCCACAGACCAGAGCCACCTTCTGTCCCTGCTCCTCCCTCGCTTGCTGCCAAGCCCAGGTGCATCAGCCTGAGTCATACCATATATCCAAGAACAGTAAGGTCAGCATCAGTCCCACAGCTGCTCGTATCCTTTCACAGAAACAAACCTCCTGGTCCCACCAGGAAGCGGGTAGGAGTACAGTGGACACAGGAAGAAAAACAAAGAATTTGTTCATCTGTTGTTTTTTGGCACAGTTTAAGCTCAGAGAACTATCATAAATCTCTACAGCAAAACCACACCCTGCTACAGGAGCAGGGATGCCTGGAGCACCCAGAAACAGGCTGCAGGGCACCCGAGAGCTTCCCAGAGCTCTTCCCAGCAGCAGTGGAAGCAGAGAAGGTGAGCTACTGGGAGGGTGTGAGTCTGTCTCCGTGGCAGTGAGGAGGAGGGTGGCAGTCCCAGAGAGATAGGGCTGCACCAGTTCCCGTTAATTACACAATCACTCTGCTATGTAGGACTAGTTGCAAAATCAGTTGAAAGCTCCACATGGTCTAGGGAAAAAAAAAAAAAAACAACACAACAAAAGGACTCTAGTCCTGCTAGCGAAGAAACATGGTCCAAGCCACGTTCTCCAACAGTGCTGGGATGCAAAGCACTGTCAGCATAAGCCCCAACGTACAGTCACTTCAAGGGCCAGTCCTTTGTAGGTGCCCTCAGCTGCCAGCATGGTTTTCAGAGGTCCATGCCTGAGTGCCAGTGATGGGATCCCACCCACCCAGAGAAGATACTTTCACAGGAACAGCCTCACCACTTCAGCAGGGACTAAGTAGCCTTGCCTCAGCCAGAGACCCTGCACTTCCACCAGCAGGATGGTGGAGTAGATGGGGTCTCTCTGTTTTGCCTTTGAAGTGATGTGACCTTCCCTCTGTCATCCCAAACCTCTGTCCCCATCCCGACACCTCCCCAGCCTCTCTTCACCATGCACAAGCAACCTCTGCTTTGAAACCATCCTGGCAGACACTGGTACTTGTCCAGGTCCCTGGGAGCCCTGGGTCAGTGAAAGGGGCACACCAGTTGGCACATCAGCTGTGTAGGTGGTGTGGGTTACACGTTAACATGACAGGCAGGGTTTGCCCATCTCGCCTTCATCCCCAGTTCCCAGTTAGCTCAGTCCAGCTGACTGCAGCACTCACTTTTTGGCAGCCAAGTACAGAGGCCAAAACAGGCAGCCAGAGATAATCCCAAGGAAACGGGGCATCTAGCAGCCAAAAGCAGCACATTGTCTCCTTCACACTAGAGCAGTTTGTGACAGCCTCCAGCAGAGAGCTGTCAGGGGGGCAGGACACCTCATCTTGACCACACCTTGAGTACTGTGTCCAGTTTTGGGCAGGGTAAGAAGGACATTGAGGTGCTGGAACGGGTGCAGAGAAGGGCAACAAAGCTGGCTAGGGGTCTGAAGAATGTTATATGAGGAGCACCTGAGGGAACTGAGATTGTTTAGTTTGGAGAAGAGGAGGCTGAGGGGAGACCTCATTGCTCTCTACAACTATCTAAAAGGAGATTGTAGTGATGTTGGTGCTAGTCTCTTCTACTAGGTAACTAATGATAGGATGAGAGGTAATGGCCTCAAGTCGAACAAGGGGAGGTTTAGATTGGATATCAGGAAGAAGGTTCTTTACTGAAAGATTGGTTAGGCATTGGAACAGGCTGCCTACAGAAGTGGTGGAGTCACCATCCCTAGAGGTGTTCAAAAAACAGGTAGCTGGGGTTCTTTGAGACATGGTCTAGGGGTTAGGGAGATGTTTGACGAAGGTTGGACTAGATGATCCTAGAGGTCTTTTCCAACCTAAATGATTCTATGGATCTGTACAATGAACTCAGGGTGCAGGGAAAGGAGTCCAGTCCCGGTGATGTTCCGCGGCAAGACTTCATTTGCCCTGGCCATGAGTCAGGAGGGGACATTCCCAAGCCAATGTCTTCCCATGGATGTTCATGGAGGGGGTGCTGTAGATGGGAGCTGTCTTGGCTCAGAGCTCTTGCCTGGCCAATGTGGTCAGCGTAGCACTGTGAAGAACATGTATAATTGTGGGCTGGGTCCAAAGAGTCAACAAACCCCGTGTCGTACTAAGCCTGAAGTACTTGGCTTGGGTACTAAGCCTTGAAGTACTTGATCCAATGACATCCAAAGAGGTAGAAATGAGAGGGAGAAGCAGCCAGGTCTAGAAGGATCATCCCTCTTCCTCTACCCCACCACCACCCATCACCCTCCCATAGAATGGAGGGGAGACCCTCCCTGTGGGGCACTCCATGGGTACATCTATAAACCTAAAATCCCAAGGGTTTGCTTCATCTCCCAGTGAGAAGGGAAGACGCAAGCTTACGAGCCTTGTAAAAAAAGATGCTTTTGCTCCGGGGGGTGATACAAATGAGGACAAAGGACAAGGGGACATATAGAGAAGGAACCAAAAGGAACATCTGGAAGCTGGATTTAACCAAAGGAAACAGAGTTGGTGCGAGCATTAACTGGGCAGCCCCTGTCACACTACGTGATGAGCAAACAGGGAGAGATACCACCTGAACCACTGTGGTGAGCTACCACCCGGGCTTTACAGACCAGGGCCAAGGCCAAGTGACTCAGCCAAGCCCTGGAGGAGTGCAGCTGGTCCAGCACGTCGCGCCAGCGTGGTCACTGCAGCATGCGCCGTATCTATATATTAGGTTAAATCAACAAAGCCATTGGGAAAGAGACAGGAAGACAAAACAATGGCTGCAGATAAGACGCTCCCAGCCCACGCAGGAGGGTCATTACAGGACAAGAGGAGAACTGTTGGCCCAGAGGAGACCAGCTCCATCTCTTTGGGATGCCTCTCCAGCACAGGGCTAAGACACAGGACAAAGGACTCCAGCCAGGATGAATAAGCCATAGGCAACTGCTGCCAAGAGATTGTCCCCCCACCAGCAGATACTGTAGGAATTGCCTATAAAAGGCCTTCTTACGGTATCCCATTGGCTTGTGTGATGGCAAAGCTGCTGAATGAATTTGAACTTTAAATGTCCACTTAAAAGAAAATAAATGGCCTTTGCTTTGGTGGATTAGGAGGACACTGGACAGCTGAAAACACCTTCAAACATCTCCCATGTGTAGCATAAGAGGGATGCAACCTGAAATAGAGGCACCACCTTCTTTCACCAAGTGGCATCTGTGTGATGTGTTTAAGCATCACCCAAAGCCAAGCAACACTTTTTGTAGGATAGTACTGCTGTGTGAGCCCAGCCCCGTGCCCAAGCCATGCTCAGCTGACCAACACAGCTTTCAAGAAGTGAAATGCATCTTCAGCTTGATATAAGCTTACATAGGTGCTTATTAGTGGTGAGACACTGGCCCAGGTTGCCCAGAGAGGTGGCGGATGCCCCATCCCTGGCACCATTGCAGGTGAGGTTGGCCGGGGCTCTGAGCAACCTGCTCTAGTTGCAGATGTCCCTGCTCCCTGCAGGAGGGTTGGACCAGATGACCTTTAAAGGTCCCTTCCCACCCAAACCATTCTATGACTCCATGATTCTGTTCTGTCCTTGAAGACAGCTCAGACACTGTGCTCAGGTCCTGTTACATGACACTGAGTGACAACAGCAAGGAGGCACTTTTTTTAAGAGGAAATAATTATGGCCATCAGTTTTATTGGGGGAGAACTTCTTCTATCCCAAAGGGCTAGCAGTCGTGACTGTTGGGGATCTGTCAATACTTCAGGGCTGTCGATGCCAATAGCTCCAGAGCAAGGTTTCACTGGGAAGGAAACTGCTTTTGCAGCAGAAAAGCACATGCATGCACAAGCACATAAGAGAAGATCATATTTTTCCAACCTGCCTGGCAAGGGCTGGATAAAAGGCGTTGCATGTGCTGTCTGTTGAGCTGCAGCAAGCAACAGATACCTAGAGCTGGGAGAGGGGTTCTTGGGAAGGCAGAATGAATCCCTAGCAAAGGATCTATTTGCCAAATGAGCACATAAGCAAAAGAACCAAAGCCCTCCAGCTGATGCAAACCCACCCAGCTTTACAGCAAAGAGTGCTATGGTGCTGATGTACACGAGCAAAAGCATTTGGGCCTACAAAATTGTGAAACAGCAAGAGGAAGGGTCTGGAGGGTGGCTCAGAGATGATCCAAGGGCTGGAACCCTTCTCCTGTGAGGGCAGGCTGAGAGAGTTGGCATCATTCAGCCTGGAGACGAGAAAGCTCTGGGGAGACCTAATTGCAGCCTTCCAGTATCTGAAGAGGGCCTACAAGAAAGCTGGGGAGGGACTTTTTACAAGGGTTTGTAGTGACAGGACAAGGGGTAATGGCTTCAAACTGGAAGACAGTAGAGTTAGATTAGATGTAAGGAAGAAGTTCTTCAGTATAAGAATGGTGAGACACTGGAACAGGTTGTCCAGGGATGTTGTGGATGCTCCAACACTGGATGTGTTCAAGACCAGGTTAGACGGGGCTTTGAGTAACCTGGTCTAGTGGGAGGTGTCCCTGCCCATGGCAGGGGGGTTGGAACTACATAATCTTTAAGATCTCTTCCAACCTGAACCATTCTGTGATTCTGTGATTCTATGAAAACCAAATAAACTGAGCTCCAAATAAACCAAGTCTCGCACATCTCAGTCCACTTTCTCCCAGGCACCTCCAAGTTTTTAGGCCACTGGGTGCAAGTCACTCATCAAGCTAATAACAGAAGGCCACCAACTGACATCTCTGTTCGTTAGTAAACCTGGCTGGCTTTGCTCATGTGTTTTCCTCTTTACCCATGTATTCTCTCAACAGTTACCAGGCACACCAGCCTGGCAGGAACCACCACTGCTCCTTTCAGATAAGGTGAACCCCAGTAGCCCCCGGGTTTAACACTCACCGCACAGGACTCAAGATGGAGCTACCAGCATCAGCTCTGCTGCCAGCCCCAGCAATGGCTTGTTTAAAGTGGCAAATAACAGATGTTTCATCCTGCTTTGCTGCAAATCCCCCTGCAGAGGGTGGGAGCTGCCACCCTCCTGCTCAGGCATCCCACAAGCACCGGTGGAGCCCCCAGAAAGCTGCTGCAGACCTGCCCGTGAGAAAGACAACTTCGAGTGCTGAAACCTGGGATTAAGACGCTCCAGCAGCTGCCTCACACATCTGGTGTGTGTTAGGATGGATACACTGGCAAGGAAAACACACACAGGCTCCAACAGAGCTGGTTAACCCATTCGTGGCTGAGCCTCTGTGGAGCACCTGGACAGGCTGAGGACTGTGAGATACCTGGCCAAGCCTCAGGAGAGCTTGACTTAAACCTCAGCAGTGGCCTGTGCTTCCTAGGTGATATTGGGAAACCAAGGAGCAATTCAGGTGCCTAAACAAAGGTGACAAGTGACACTAAGGATGCCTTGGGTTACCTAAAACACTGGGCAAGGCCTGGCAGATGTCACATTGGTCCACCTCTTCTGGGTACCCAATCCATAGTGGGCAAGTCCTACAGTTAGGGCATCTCTTCCCCTTCCTACACATCTCAATCTCAGCTCTCTGACCTTGAAGTAGAGAGAGCCTGTCCTCTTTGCCCTGATGCAGTAGGGCATCAGGATAACCACAGAGCACCCACCATGGTGACATCTTGATGTTGGTTGGACGCTGTAGGTGCTGCTCTAGTTTTTATCATACTGCAATCATGCCATGCAGGATAGCTGCCTTCCTAGCACATACAGCACCTCCTAGGGTGTATTTTTGACCCATATACCAGGTGACCATGAGCCAGAGCAGAATCTGGGTTAAAAGGCCTTTGAGTCCTGATCATATAAATAAACCTGTGTCTTCCTTTCATTGATGCACATCCTCAAGGTTTTTCCTTATGAATCATAGAATGGTTTGGGCTGGACGGGACCTTAAAGGTAACCTAGTTCTAATCCCCTTGCCATGGTCAGGTAGATCAGGTTGCTCAAAGCCCTGTCCAGCCTGACTGTGAACACTTCCAGGGATGGGGCATCCACAACTTCTCTGTGCATGAAGGTCTTGAGAACAGAACCACCCATGGGAACGTATTCCCCACGTTTGGCTTCAAAGCATGGCAAAGCATCTCCTCAGTGAGCCCAAAGACTCACCTTGATGAGAAACTTGTTGGATTCATATTAAGGGAACAGGACCTGCAGCTACAGGAAGTCAGAGCTGCTGTGCAAAATGGGTGTTGCCTTGGGTAGAGCAGAGCCCTTCCTTGACTGCACCAGCACCCTCCTTCCCAGACAGGTTTGTGTAGCCAGACCATACCGGGAGGGATGCACATGAGGGATGAAGTGAGAGCAGCAAATTCTTGTGGCATTTCCTCCAAGCTCTTGAGGACCACAGAAGGTTTGCACTGTCAACCAGAGCCAGATTATAGTGCCGGCAGCCTGACAGCCACCAGTGACTCCTGAAACCTGGGCAACAGCTTTCTTCTGGCCAGAACTCCCATGGCCCCGCAAAGAAAAAGCTGTTCCTGATGAAAACGCAACACCAACAAGGTCCTGGAGCACCTCCTGGCCAGGCACTCTGCCCAGGTGCAGGTCAGTGTCCCTACAGAGGCAGCAACCAGGCTGGATAAGTCCCCAGCTGGGGACAGCACTGAGGCAGCGAGGAGCCTGTTCAGCCACCATGCAGACCCTGCAGCCGGACATGTGGGTCACAGAACTATAGAATCATTTTGATTGGAAGAGACCTTTAAGATCACCAAGTCAGCACTGCCAGGTCACCACTAAACCATGTCCCTCAGCACCACACCTCCGCGGCTTTGAAACCCCTCCAGGGATGGGGACTCCACCACTGCCCTGGGCAGCCTGGGCCAGGCCTTGACAACCCTTGTGGGGAAGAAATTATTCCTAATATCCAACCTAAACCTCCTCTCATGCAACGTGAGGCCATTTCCTCTAGTCCTGTTGGACTCTGCCTGGACATATGCACTTCCCTCCCTGCAGCAGACTTGGTGCTGTTGGACAACGCCTGCCAAGCAGAGCTCGCCCCCTCGTGGAATGCAGCCAGGGGATGCCCAGGCACCCACAGCCAGAGGAGTTGGGTGCCCCGGGGGTGCAGGCTGGGCCTCTGCCCCGCTTCCTCTGAGGAGCAGGAGTCCCAGGACCACCTCAGCCAGCAGAAGTGCTTTTGCACCCCACCTCAGCAATGCTGGTCTGTTGAAACCTCCTCCTAGCAGCCCCCAGGATGGTCACGGGGACAGTCAGCCCAGCCCAGCCTTCACCACAACCAGGTCACCCCAAAATCCAGAGGTGAGGGATTCCCACAAGCTTCAGAGCCAGGCTTCACCCCAAGAGTTTTACAAACGCCAGCAGAGAGCCTTCTGGGGTTTTAAAAAGTGAAATTCAAATACAGGCTGCTGGGCAATCCCCTGCTTTAACACATACCCCTCCAAACTCGGGGCTTTATGTTGCAAAATAAGATCGGAGGCAAGGAAAACCAGGCTTTTCTCTTTTTTTAGTTTTTGCAAGGAGAAAGGGGCAGTGAAGGCACCTGATACCTCCCTATAATTAGAGGCAGTTCTTTGTGCCACTGCCAGAGCACCTATATCCAACCTGGAAACACTGAAGTATTGCCCAGCTTCATTAAATTATCCATCTGGCCCTCCTCTACTCATTTTCCTACTATTTTTCCACTTTAATGAGCCCAGCTGGGTCAAACTGTGACAAATTACTCCTGAGAAGGGACCAGCCACCCCTCCATCCGTCCCCCAAGGAATCCAGTGTGCCAAGGGATCTAAAGACTCTCCACGTATCAGTTTTCCCCAACAACCTCCTTCCAACCACGGGTATACTTAGCAACAGCACATATCCTAGCAAGGGCCCTCGAGACTCCTCTAAGGATCTAGAGAATTCAAGACAGCTGGGGATAGACATGGCAAAGAAGAGCTTTGGGCTTGTGAGCACAGCAGAACCTCTCCCCAGGCAGTGACCATACATGGGCTGCCAAGGGCTCCCTGCAGCTCATGAGCTGGGGAGCCCCAGAAGGAAAGAGTCCAAGGAGTTTGGGAGAAACCACTCTCTCATTTCAGACCCCATAGACAAGAGAAACCTGAGCACAGCCCAAGCCATAGACATATGCACAGTCATGGGTGCAGCAACTAAGGTCAGGGGGTACCTGAAGCCTCCAGAGCTTTATGGAGAGTGCTCTGAGTAACGGACGCAGTACATACTGAGTTATCCAGCCCAGCGAGGCAGGCTTCCCCTGAACCTTGGGCTCCCAACCTCCCACTGGCAAGGCAGGAGGGTTGGCTCCTTCATCCTGCACCATATTGTTCCATGAGGGCAGGACAACCTATGTAGCCACCATCCCAGAGCCCCCAGCTTCTTTTTGGGAAGGCTTCACACCACAGTAGTTTCCTATATAGCAATTCTGAGTCTGTTTAACCCAGAGAAGAGATGACTGAGAGGAGATCTTATCACTGCTTATCAATATCTAAAGGGCAGGGGGCAAGGGGATGGGGCCAGACTCTTGTCAGTGGTGCCCATCAATAGCACAAGGGGCAACAAGCACAAACTGGAACCCAGGAGGATCCATCTGAACAGGAGGAGAAAATTCTTTGCTGTCAGGGTGTCCAAGCCTGGCCCAGGCTGCCTAAAGATGTTGTGGAGAGATTCCAAACCCACCTGGACATGATCCTGGGCACCCTGCTCTGGGTGACCCTGATTTGGCAGGGGGGGTCGGGCAAGATGAGCTCCAGAGGTCCCTTCCAATCCCTACCATGCTGTAATTCTGTGAATTCTAGTTCATGGAAGAGAGCATAGCACTGGTTTGGCTCAGGTGGTCTTACACCCATGTCAGCAAGGCTTTGCCAGCATGTCCCCATTTGTATGGGAAAACAGAGTAAGCTATGTCCAAATTAGGATTTCTAGGACTTTTTCTAATGCAAGCTCCTCTTCTCTATACACGGGGCAAAGTCAGATAGATAAGATGCATTAAATAAACCCAGCGTCTTTTTCGTCCTCATCTCTCCTCACTGTGCATTTACACCAGGGAGCTTTGGGATTTACTTTCCTGGCAGCTCCATCACAAGACTCCCTGCTCCCACCTCCATCTTAGAAGCACTGTTTTGACTCCGTCCATACACAGGACAGCTTGAAAAGAGCTTTATCCTCAAGGAGAAGAGACCTGAGCTAGCCACAGGGTGAGCAGAGGTAACCCTAACCAGCAAGTAAACACTTCCTTCCTCCATTTTGGGAGTGGAAACCACCAGAAGCCAGTAGCAAGTGTTTAAAGAACTCACGTAAAAGTAGGAGAAGTTTAAAGCCACACTTGAAACTACTACACAAATAGAGAGGGAAAGTAATTCTCCATATTTTAAAAAAAGAAGCTATTTTTGCTTGCTACTTTTGCCATCAAGTTCCTTACTTTGTTAAAATTCTAGGGAGGAAGGGATGTGCCACCCTGCCATCAGGACTCACACTTCCTCAGCATGTTTCTGAAGGATGTAAGAGTTGGAGTCCTACAGAAAGACCCCGTAAGAGCTGGAGTGCTACAGAACAGGCCGCTCCAGACAGCTGAGACTCCAGCAGGGAGCAGAGAAGGGAAGGAGCTGACCCAGCACCACCATCAGTCCCCATCACTGGCCCTGGGACATACCTGCACCCACTGCAGCAAGAGGGAAGTGGGAAGGTTCCAATGCCTTGGGCCACCTCCAGCATCTGCTCCTTGCTCCTTCAAGGTGAGCTGAGCCTGTAGTGGAGGCACGGCTGGGCTGGGAATCGCATCAACCACACAGAGAACCCCCTGCACTCCCCAGCAGCCAAGGCTTCCCCTTTGTTGCAGCAGAGAATCACACATGGAGCCTTCCAGCACCTTTTGAAGCTTCCAGTTAAGTCTTCAGCCACGGCTAATTGCTGTCAGGTGTCAGCCAAAACCCTTACTCTAACGGTTAGCGACAGGAGATGACACACCTTTCTCCTCTCATTGTCACTCACGGGGGTTGTCTGCTACCAACATGAACCACGCTGGCTTTCAGAAGCCTTGAGGAGAAATGCTAATGCAAGCTTTGAAGCTGGAGGTGAAAAATCAGGCAACCCCCTAAGCTCCTTGGATGCTCAGCTTGAATCCAGTCCAAGTCTGAGTACTGCTGGGTGACACACCTCAGCCGAGCTTATCTCTGTCTGCCTCCCCGACAGACAGATGTGCTCTCTGTTACACATCTGTCTTCTTTTAACCCCCCTATGGAACACTGTCTGCGTTGGAGTGAACAGACCCCAGATTTTACAATCTCTGCTGATAAAGCAACAAAGAGGAGCAGAGGCACAGGGACATGTGTGACCATACAGCAACCAGCCTGAATCACTGCCAGGTTAATTTAGTGAGAGACAGAGGGGACCGAGCAAGAAATCAGGTGTGCCCAGCCATTGCTGCAAGGAGAGGAAGCAGCTGATCTCCACCCTCTGGTCTTAAAGATGGGGCTGCCAGACTCCTTGCTGAGCTTGCCTGCTTGCTGGAGCTGCAGTCCCCCCCCTCCCAAGGGCTTTGGTGTTCAAAGATGAGACCCTTAGTCTAAGTCTCTCCCTAGCTGGAGGAGCTTGTCAAAAGCCTGCCAGAGCATCTTCTCCATTTCAGCCCCGTGAATCATCATGATTTTGGCCGTGCATCCACCTTTCCCACCATCACCCCTCCAGTTTCCAAAGCCTCCCAGTTTCCCAGGACTGGAAGGAAGCCATGGTGTTGGGGTACAAGTTCCCCGGGCCTCACCTCTCGCTCTCCTCAAGGGATTCCTCTCCCACTTGGTTCACACCTTCTGCACCCTCCTGGCACCCCTCTGAGTCTGACATCTTCTCCCCTGGCCAGCACGGTGGCCCCACAGACAGCTCAGGCGAGAGGGTGCCGCCGCGCTTCGCTTTTCCTGTGCTCAGCAGAAGTGAGCTGTGCCGGAAACTTCATGGGCTGAGGGTTTGGGGGGATGGGAGAGGGGCAGAGGGAAGGCAAATTTGGGTGTCTTTTTTGGTTTTGTGTTTGGTTTTTTTTTTTCTTAACCATTGCAACTAGTTTAAGTTTTTACCTCTGCCAGCAGCTCAGAATCAGGAAGTTCTGGGCTAACCCAAAGGGAAAGCAGGGGGCATGGACATTCCCACCATGGCAGGGAGAGTGACCCACACTCCCCCAGCTGCCCATCCTGCTCTGGGGACAGCCAGCATCTCTAAAACACAGCACCCTACAGTGCACCAGTGCCAAGAAGCTGCTGAGGTTATCCTGACTTTGTATCTCTCAATGCCCACAGGAGCTGAAGGGTCTGCAGCCATCACCCCTCACCCCCGTTCTCAGCTCTGCTCTTTCTCCACCACTTCCTGTGGTTGTCACCATGGCTGGAGGTTCTGCAACACCTCCTGGGGCTTAGACTCTTCTCTCTGTCTCTTTGCCACTGGTGAAGGACATAGCCGGGACCCAGTGGTACAGCGTGGCAGGAAGATGCCAGCAGAGCATGGTGGCACAACCTCGCCCATTCCTTCCTGCAAGGAGGGTGTGAGTATCCCCCATTTCAGAGGGGGAACCAACCAAGAGCAGAGAGGTCCCCATTCCCACAGCACAGCCCCCACCAAAGCCTCCCTGTCCCCCACAGCAGGGGCAGGCGCTGCTGGCACCATGGCATGGGTGAAGGTTTGGCCCCCCCAGGCAGGCAACACCCGCCTCTCCGGCCAAAGCTTTATTTACACCGCTGCTGCCAGGACGCAGCTCTTCGCAAAATCAGAGAGAAATGGCACCCAGCTGGTGCCCCTGAGCCCGGGGGAATGGCAGGGAGAGGAGGGAGCGGAGGACGGGTGGAGAGGCAGGTGCTTAGGACTCGCCAGCCTCAAACATCTTCTTCCTGCCCTCCATGCCAGACTTCTCCTCGATGTTCTTTCTCCAGTCACCAACATCGCGGAGGTCCTTCTCCTGCAGGAGGGATAGGTGTGTGGGTGCGAGCGGTGCCCCCCAGGGTGAGAACCCACCTGCGCAGAGCCCTTCACCTATCCGCCCATGGAAAACCCCCTGTCAGCTAGAGGAACCCAATTCCACCCATGCTATACACCTTTTGGGGCTGCATCCTCCTTTTTCAACATTGTAGGTGCCAGAGGAGGAAATACTGAGCAGGAAGAACATTATGGAGAAAGGCTCACACTCAGCCCTGTCTGTCATACAAGGACGTGTGAGCCACAGCCATAGGGTCCGACTTCTGTACAGGCACAGGGCAGAGGGAAGGAGTACCTTCTCGGTGTCCTCCTTCTTGACTTGCTTCAGGTTGGCTCGGAGGTCCATGCAGACCTTGTGCTTGGAGCCCAGCAGGGCCCGCAGCATTGCATCGGCAGACATGCGCACTCTGCGCAGAGGTGGCCTCTTGAACTTGCCCCGCAGGTCAAAGAGCTTCTGGCTCAAGTCTTCCAGCTGCGGAGTGATGAAATGAGGAATGGCAGAAAGAGTAGGTTTTGTAAGACAAAGGATGGGCTGGAGACTCCCCTGAAGGATGGCTCCAGAAGAAACTCACCTCCTTAGTCGTCTTCTGCAGCTTTACTTCTGTGTCATACCTCTCCTCATCCACTGCTTCTATCTTGGCATGAAGCTTTTTGCACAGCTCCTGGGAGGAAAAGCAGGGAGAGACATTGACTGCTAAGATTCATGCACATGATTCCTCTCTTCTGACTGCTCTGGCTCTGAAAGACCTCAGTCCAGAAGACCAGATGGGGTGAAGACTAGAGGGAGAAGGGTAGCTTGCAAGCCAGCTCCTGGTCTCCAAGGTCATGTTGGACAGGGCTCTGAGCAACCTGATCAAGTTAAAGATGTCCTGGCTCACTGCAGGCAGGTTGGACTAGATGACCTTTGAAGGTCCCTTCCAACCCAAACCAGTCTATGATTCTATGCTACTGGCTTCACCCAAATGCTGCTTCAACACATTATTAGAAACGCAGCTTTCCTGCCAGGCTGACCCTTTTATTTTTTTCACAGAGAGACCCCAGCTGCCTCTCAAGCTAGTTCTATATCCAGCCAGCTCCAGGACACCCACGGGTGACAAGCAGGTCAAGGTGGGAAGGCCAATCTAGATCCACCATGCTGACCGCTGGAGACATATCCTTTGTATGAAAGGGCTAGAGAATTTTTTACCTGAAGTTCCTGCATGGATCCTGGGAGTGACAGAGGAGGGCAATGCTCTGCCAGGTAGTTTTGCTTTTCCACTTCTTTAGCAGCTGCTTCTTTTTCTATTTCAGTGGCAGCGAGCTGGAGCATAGCACTCTGGAAGGCAGCAAGAGGATGGTCAGTGTGGGGTGGAGGCAAGGGAGGAGGACAGAGGTTGTCAGGAAGGGAGGGAGAGCCCTGATGATTGGGGAGCTCCCCTTTAATACCAGTGTCTCCGAGCAAGGGATACTGGTGGGGACTCAGTAATGGGTCATGGTGGGGGCCCACATTGTGCATTATGTTCTTTTCCAGGAGGGAGAGTGCTGAGAGCTGGTTGGCTCAGGCTGGGAGGTGGGATGGTTGGAACACACCTTGCTCAGCCCCAGCAGTGCCACGTACCTTCAGGTGCTGCCGGCGGGCAGTGGCTGCCCTTCTCTTTTTCTGCAAGTGGGAGGAACAAGAGAAAAGCAGGTTATCGAGAACCCATTCCCCTTTCTGTTCCCCTTCCCCATAAACCCCACAGTCCACCAAGGACCTGCAGCCCTGCCAGGGAGCTGGCTGCAGCTGGGATGGACAGCTTGACACAAAGTTGGTCCCCAAACCAGTGGCACTCAAAGAAGAGGCTCCCTGTTGAACCCAGCTTTGCCAGTCTCAGGTACCTCAAACCTCAGAATGCCCCAGGAAAAGGTAATGAGCGTGACAAACTTAGAATTGTTTTGGTTGGAAGAGACATTCAAGATAATCAAGTCCAACAAAACAGAAATTCAAACGTGGCTTCTTGGGCCTTTTAGCCTTTTCTCTAATTTCCTCTTCATTCAGATATGTGTTTTGCATTGCACTCAAATGGCCCTGGTACCCCTGGGCACTTGGGAGCTGTGGGATGTCTTTCGGAGCTGTCCATGGCACACCCAGTGAGAAGGACAGCCAGGCAGGTAAACACGTGAAGGCTGTGTAATTTCTTGGAGTTCAAAAGACCCAGTGCAGGTGTGAAGGGGTTTCCTCAGAGCTGGAGGATAGACAAACTCCAGGGTCTGCAGGCGTAGAGGCTACTCTGGCCAGGAGAGGTGGAGGACCTCAAGGCCATGGCTACAAGATGCAACCCAACTCTCTCTTCCCTGGAATGCTGGGTGAGAAATAATTTGGGGAGCCTGGAAGCTCAAGCCTGCCCTTCTGTAGCTGTGATGTGCTGGAAGAGCAGCAACAGGTCTCCTCTTTAATGAAGAAGCCATGACTTGGCTGTCCCCCTGCATTGCAGCTGTTTCCTCACCATTTTGCCCAGAAGATCGAGCAAGGCTGAGCATGGCTGGTGCAGGGGAAATGCACCCTGACATCTGATATGCCATGGCAGGGGAGTAGAAAGCAGAATTTGGGTGTGATTCTGTGCTGCATAGAAGAGGAAGTGGATAAGGATCTGCAGAGCAGAATGTAACAAAATCTGATGTGTTTTGCATATGCAAATAGTGCTAAGTCCCTTTTGACAGCGCTGGAGGGCTCTGTAGAGAAGATGCATCCAGCACAGAGATGAGTGCACCATTAACCAGCAGGATTTTGCTCATGGGCATGGGCCACCACAGAGCAGATCCCTTGAGTGCTGTTAGCCCAGGGCTTATTCTCCAGCTGAAAACTGGTACCTTAGCAAAGAGTGTGCTCCCAGCCTTTTCTGGGGACTCTGGGTTTGGTGGGGAATAAAAGCAGCTGTGGGACATCATATTGTGGAGTTTCCATGTGTCCTGAAATCCTCTTTCCTCTCAGTGAGGACAAGCCGGAGCTTGTGGTGTTTCAGGCATATGGGGAAGAAGAGATGAAGGAGGGAGCAACTTGCTAAGAGGAGATGGAGTGGTAAAGCCATGCACAACCCTCCCACACCTTCCCCTGCATTTTCCCAGCCACCCCCAGGCTTTGAGCCCAGCCCCATTCTGGCTCTCCTAGAACCCAGGGAGAACTGGCTAAGGATGCAACCTCCCTCCACCCTGCTCGTGCTCCCCTGGATCCCTCCCTGGATTGCCTGTGAGAAGCGATCTGGCAGTGCTCGTTGGGCAGAAACTGAGGGGCTAGTTGTGGGGAAGGACGAGAGGATGCTAGGCCAAGGGCTGGGTGATGGAGGAGAAGCATCTCTGGACCACCACCTTCCCAGCACCATCTCGTGGCCGGCTGGGGAAGCAGGAAAGGAGGGAAAAAACCCATCTAACTCTAAGCCAGGAGGCAGAAAAAGCTTTCCAAAGGGATTTTTCTTCTCCTTTCCATCATTACCAGGTGGAACCAGCAACAAAGCCTTGCCATGAACCATTCTTCCCCCCCAGCACCCGGCAGCTCCTTTTCCTAAGGAGGAATGGTGAAGCCAGATCTGATGCCATGAGCATCGCTGAAGGAAAAGCCCCAGAATCACTTACCTCATCACTGTTCAGGAGGAGCAGATGGACAAGGAAGGGAGGGAAGAGAAAGGGGAAAGGGGAGAGAAAGGCAGTTAACATCCATATTGGAAACAAGCAGAGGAATCTTAACAAGCATAAAAAGTTGGCAGTTGAACAGAAGTTTTTAAATGCCAACAACATATTAGAGACAGAAAAATGGGAACTTACTCAGACATCTTGCTTTAGGTGGTTGTGAGCCTGCAATGAAAACCAAGAAAAAAAAAAGTTCACAGATATTCATGCTGGTGGTGACTTCTTTGGGTTTAGAAACAAAATAAGATTCCTCTAGAAAAAAATAAAAAGAGGAACAGGTTTGCTCTTATTTCCCAACTTCTCCAAATTTTCATCATATAGGGAACTAGGCTGCAGCTTGTGGACAAGAGCCAAACACGCGCCTGCTCACAGCCACACCAACCTCAGCATCAGGGGGACTTCTGGACTGGACCAAATGGTGCTGGGCCAGAAACAGAGAGTTTTGTGACTAGTTCCTGCAGGTGTCTCTTGTTTGACCCCCAGGAAACCATTTTATGCAAAGCAGGAAGAAGAAGAGAAAGGTATTTTCAGTCTACTCCCTCACTTTGCCAGGCACTCACGGCCCACTTCATGAACAAGAAGTACCCCAAAGCCTGCGGAGGGTTGTCAGTGACCCCGGGTGACAAGGAAGGACTTCAGAGGGTGCTGCTGCCCCTAGAAGCACCCTCCGTGTGGGGCAGGGGAGCCTGTTGCAACAACTTCAGCACAGATGATGTAGAATGGGGTTGAAGGTTGTTGTTGAGTTGGTAAAGGCACTAAGAGCTTCCCCAGACAATTCCTTGCATTTCTGTGGAAATTTTCCAGGTACAACGCAACGTATGAGGGAAGAAATGGAAGAGCACCTTTGTTTTGCTGTCAATTATTTCCCCGTAAATAGAATTTTACTTTTCTAGCAGAGCAGTAGCTCCTGCTTGCCTCTCCCAAAGGAAGGATCTGGAGTGTTGGCCGAGCCCAGACTAAGCCAGTCCTTTGCAGAGCAGGCAAGCCCCTGAAACATGGACCTAGGCAGCTCTGTCGGGAGGTGAAGTGTTAAGGGGGCTCATGCCCAAGGCAGGAGGCACAGCTCGCAGGGCCAAGGAAACTTTATCCTGGAAAATGTGCAGGCCCATCACATTACTTTGGGCGGGGGGAAAGTGCTTCTAAAAATGGTTAGGGAGCTGCAGAAGGAGCTGCAGCTGTCTCCTCGGACAGCAGCCTTTCCCCGGTGCCAGCCCCCGTGACTCAGGGAGGTCAGGGAGATGCGAAGGAAAAGCCACCGCAGGTGGCTGGGCTACAGCTGAGGGACGGGGCGGCCGAGGAACGCCGGCTATTTTTACTTACATGCAAGCACCCACTTTGGCGGCAGCGATGCCGAGGGGACGTCGCCAAGCTGCAGCTCTCTGCCTGCAATGTGGGCTTTAAATCACCTATTCTGGGGGAGGACACAGCAAATTTGGATGTCGGTCCCTGTCTGAAGGTGTTTTTGGGGAGGAAGGCTCCTTTGGGAGCTGGAGGAAGAGGTGTAAGGAGAGAGCATCGCCAAGCTACTGCCGGCAAGGATCGCCCATCCCGTGGCCCTGGGGAGGTCAGCGTTAGGGAGCCTGTGGCTCTGCCTGCCCTCACCACTCAAGCCAGGGAGCAGAACCAACCAAGGGAGGGGAAGGCATGAACCCAGAGAGAAAGAAGGTCATTGGTAAAGACAGAGGGACACTTTCCAATGCACAGACCCTTTCCAACAGGTGAAGGATGGAGAAGGTTTGGTTAGCACCCCCGTTTCTCCCAGCAGGTCACCCCCACCTGGTATTTATCTCCCTAAAACTCTGGTGAGTGAGTCTGCTCCCCCATCACCCCCTAAGAGCAAGCTGGGTCATTAAGAGACATGCAAAACAGCTCACCCAAGTCTGGAGGAGAAAATCAGAGACTCCCGCTGGCCGGACAGGATGGACTGGCGAGCTGCAGGCAGCTGGCTGAGTAAGGAGGTATAAAAGGGCTTCTCGGGTGGCTCGGCAGAAAATCCACCTTCTCTTTAAGGGCATGGAGACCTTCTCAGACCAATGATGTGCAAGAGTCCCCTGTGCACCTCCCTTGGCCGAGACAGGCCAGGCAGGCAGCCCTGGAGGAGAGGGCAGCTACTGGGACAGACGGGTGGGGAGAGGGAGGACACCTTCTCCCTGTGCAGTGGGCAAGTAGAGCCACCAAGGAGAAGCTGGGGAGGTGCTTTTCCTCAGGAGTGCCGAGGAGGGAGCCTTCCTCTCCCTCTTTCTCCCACCAACCAGCTACACTAGATATGGCTTCAATGTTGTGGAGAGCCCAGGCTCCCTTACACACATCTGCAAGACCTCTAATAAAATTTCCTCTTGGAGACAGAGTGGCTTATCCATGGACAAGGGTACGGCTCCATTCACCTCCAAGGGCTTGGGAGCCGCTCTGGAATGAAGAGGGGAAAGAGCCTGCACTCCACAGTCAACACCACCAGCAAGCGCAAGAGCAATCCCTGAGCAAGCCACCCATCCCTAGCATGCTCTTGTAACCTCACTTACCACAAGGGAAACATTTGCATCTCCTCCCTGTGTGAAATATTTCAACGCAACTAAGGTTTTTTCCAAAAACCAAACCTGTGGAGCCTCTTCGGGCAGCCCCAGGGCTCTCTGCAGCCCCACACTGCCAGCAAGAAGAGTAATTCCCCTCTGTGGGATGACTCAGACCCAGATCTCTGTGGGTCTGAAGGAGAGGCAGGTGGAAAAGTAGCTGGAAATACTCACCAGCCCCACTCACAGCAAATGCACTGCGTGTGTGTGTGTGTGTGTGTAGGGGGTCCCATGGAGATAGAAACCCAAACAGCTCCTGCCCTCCTCCTCCAGCCCAGGCGCTCCCTCCCCTTTCAGCGGGGGCTTCTTAGGCTGATTCAGACACAGCCTGACAATATTTTCCAGGCGCCTCTCAGATGTTATAAAGATAGTGACAAATCTGCCGCTGTGGGCTTCCTGTTTCACCACCTTTAGCATCATGCAAGTAATGCTGCAGATGCTGGTGAGGAAAGAGCAAGACTTTGAGACAGGGCTGGTGTCTTGCAGGGGTTTGTCCCCATAACAGGTGGAGGAGGGAGAAACCTCTAGTGTGGGCAAGGCTGAATCTGCTCAGGATTTGTCCCTCTGAAACATCAAGAGGTAGATGGCTTGGGTAGTGAACATCTTGGTGTCAATGCATGCTGGCCTGTAGATGTGAGCTACCCACTTGCAAATCCACCATGACACTCCTGGAAATGCACAGCAAAGGTGCAGTTCAGCAGAGGTTTTGGCTGTGTTTGCCCTCCTCTGGGCTCCCATACAACGGCTGTGGGTCAGCACTGGGTGAAGGAGCTGGGTTTGGGAAGACCTGTGATGAGGATCAGCCCAATCCAACCCTCCTCCCCCAAAACCTCCTGCACATCCCTGTCACCTAGATGTTGAGCTCTAATGGAGACAGGGCTCTTCAGCTCCAGCCAGACCTAGAAAAGACAGAGGTTAAACTCCAGAAGCTTCTGCCCTCAGGAGCATCCCTCACTGTGGCCACTGAGGAAGACTCATTGGTAGAGGCATCACTGCACCCACAACCCATCTCTTGTCTGGACTTCAGCAAAAAACAGACAGTCTGGCAGGAGGAATGCCTGCTTGTCCCAGCTAGAGCCAGTTTCTCAGAAAACAAAAAAAACAGAGGCCAAAGCAAGCACATTGCAGACAGACAGTGACCATTCTCATAGAACAGTTTGGGTTGGAAGGGACCTTAAAGATCATCTAGTTTCAGCTCTTAACAGCCAACAGCCAAAATCACCCATTCAGGGACAGCTTAGCCACTTCACTTCTCTCAGTGCCAACTCCATTATCCATGTTTGACTCTAGAGTTAAACCAACCAAAGTATCTACAGCCACTGTCTTTAGCTCACTACACAGCTACACACATTCTGGTCACTGCTGGCCCACTGGTCCTCCAGAAAGCAGCTCAGCTCTTGGAGGAGGGATCAAAACTAGGGGAGTTCTCCATGCAAAAATTCCCCACACCCAAGGAGTTTCCATCAGCCCTGTGTAATGAAGGCTTTCTGAACCTCCTGCAGTCCAGGCATGGAGCAAAACAGAAGAGATTTGCTCTGAGTTCAAGGTTTTGGTTACCTCCTTGCAATAGGGAAGTGTTGGCCTGAAACGGGTGAAAAAAGAAGTTCAAAGAAAGAAGTCCCATGAGTGAAATCTTGGCTAACAAACATATGTTTTTGTAGGATACAGAAGGACTGAGCAGAAGGTCAAGCCTCCAAGTCGGCATAAGGCTTTCCCTGGAGCTGCCTTGCACAGAGATTAAACTTAAGGGCAGCTCTCCTGGAAAAAGAAAGAGGCCCCAGACCTGGACTGTCATGAGGAAGAAACCCAGTGAAGACCAGGAAGAACTGAAAACCAAAATCAGCCAAAAATTAGGAGCTATAGTTAACACTAAGATAAGAGGTTTGCAGAGGAAGCGGTGTCTTTGAGTGATGAATGAACAAGTTCCTTGCAGAAAAACTCAAGGAAGACACAAGGAAGGTCCAGAGCAGGGAGCAGGAACAGAACAAGCCCATATGGACAAGCACCAGCACTGACACAGAGGTGCTTTCAATAGAAACCACAGCTTGAAGAGAAACAAGGCATTTTAATGATCCCTTCCACTCCAGAAGGACACTCTTTGGTGTGGGCTGCTGGAGGGGTTTGCAACTCATTGCAAGCTAGAGCCAGGAGGAAGGATGGCATTTTAAACTGAAAGCACAAAGGGGTGAAGAGCAGCTGCAGGGAGAGGGCAAATAGCAGAAAACACCTCTGGATGAAGCCCCTTCTGACCATGGTATCACACAAGGGCTTCAGTCTCCAGTGATGGAGAGGCTGTGTTCATAACCAGGGTTAGGATCACTCGGCTCCCAGCTCAGCCCCGGGCATATACTTCACTCCTCACAGAAGCTTTTCCCACTTCCACCCAGGACACTTGGACCAGAAGGTGCCTTGGACCTACCACGGCCCTTTCTCCACAGCCCCAGGCTCAGTTGCCAGGCCCTCTGGAAAGCCAACACCTCTGCCCAACACTGGTCCGTACCCAGACCTTCCGCAGCTGACGTGTCTGGGAGGTGATCCCTCTGGCATTCCCGCCAAGCCTGCCCCTGGGTAACATTCCTGCAGTGACCTGACGCCTGATCACGATCCTCTGTGTGTCTGTGTGTCCTCAAAGGCTGCTAAAGACCAGGACATGACCCAGAACATGCCTGGAGAACAGGCCGAGACCTCTTTGTACTCAAATGAGCATGGTTGCAACATGACTCTGCTCTCAAAATGTCTTTCAGGCTCTCTGTGTCACCTTTAAAGGTCCCTTCCAACCCAACCCATTCTATGACCCTCATATATTTCCACCCCACACTGCCCTGCAACAATGAAGGATAAAAGGATGCTTTAAAAGAACAAGCTGCAAACCTGTGGAGGCCCCCACAAATCCAGGAGCTGGAGCTTCTACAAAAGGAGCTCATGCATGGCAAAGCACTTGTTTTGCCCACAAAATTGCAAGGCATAAAGATGCTAGCTAAGGAGTACTTATAAAACGGGCATGCTTGCTCCTGGTGAGAAGAGCTTAGATACTCTCCAGCTCTCAAAAACTCTGAGACTAGCCAAAAAATCTGTGCCTGGAGGACTGCCAGCCCATACCCAGGCTGAACGATGACAGCCCATAATCATTTTTGTTTCACAGCAGATGACTGGTGACAAGCATGTGTAAAGCTCAGCCTTCTCCTGGTGCAGCTCTCCCGAAGTACAGGGACAAGTATCATAAAAATCATTGAGCAAGAGAATAATTTGCTTTAGGAGGGACTTCTGGAGGTCAGAAATCTTGGATTTGCACGTAAATAATTGAGATTATAAACCTTAAGAGCAAACACTTCAATTTTTCAGTACTTCTTGTCTCCTTTGACAGATCTCTGCCTGGCCCAAGCCCTGTTTTTTGCCTTGCCACCAACCTGCAAAGCTGCTAATTAAATGCAGTGGGACGGTCCCTTGCCTGAAGCAGAGGAACAAACTCCCCATCCACCTCCTGGGCACCCTGCATGGTGCAGTCTGGCTTTGGATAACTGCTTTTGCCCCCCTTGACCCAGCAACAAACTCCTTTTTGCCCTTGTGATGCAGAATCAGGCAAGAGTTGGCTCCTGCCTCCTGGATAAAGCCACCTGGACATTCCCAGCACCTTCACGCAGCGGCCAACTGGCTCTGTGGCAATGGGAATGGGCTTGCAGCACAGCATCACAGCTTGCTTTCCTTCTCGCCCATCCACTCCATCTCCAGAAAAAGAAATCTGGGCTAGTGACACCACAGAGCGGATGGCGCAGAGACCCGTTCAGAGCACGTACCTGCCCTGCCCTCTAGATGCAGACATGGGAATCCAGCACAGACTAACTCAGGAGGAGTTGGTTTCCCTCTCCTTTAACTTCTCTTCTTGTTGCATTGTTCACCAGTGAATCCTCCTGCTTCGGTCCCTCCAAGTACACAAGGCAGGCAGAAGATGTTTGGGCAACTGGCCTTGGTGGATGAGGGCCAGCTAGCCTTGCCACAGCCACGTGGAGGTGAAAAGGAGATGCTTGGACACAAGACAAGGCTGTCCACCTCCCTGTGAACGGCTCCTAAGTAAGCTGTGTTCACTCTGGGTGAAACAAGCCACGAAACAAAGCCCAGCTCCACCAGCCAGCAGATACTAAGAGGATCCTGCCAGAGGAGAAGAGCTGTCAAAGCCTCGTTGGAATAGCACAAGGCAGGTTGAGGAGGAAAAGCAATGACAGGAAGAAAGCAGCCTCAGCAGTGCATTAAACACTGGAGCTGGGTGGAGATTGTCCCTATCCACTCGCCTCTCCCTCTTGAGCAAACAAATCGGTTTGCTGAGTTTTGCTGTGCTGAGGCTCGCCCCAGAGCCAGCCCAGCCTGGTGCTCGCTCCCAGCTTCCCTGGCTTCCCCCAGAAAGCATCAGGGCTTCCCTCGCCAACTCTGCTCACCCAGGACCATGGCAGCCATCTGGGCTCTGAGTAGAGCCACAGCTGGAGAGGGGAGCAGCAGGCACTGCTATTGGGGGTAACGTTTCTCAAGGAGGGGATGTCCCTGTACCTTCTTCAGCCACGTCTGTTTTGGGACTAACATCCATGTGCTTTCATGCCTGGCCCTATATGTAGTGAACCTCAAGGCCATGACTTCACACATACACACAAATAAGAAACGCCTCTTCCTGACACCTCCAAAAGCCCCTCTGGGTCCTGCGTGGCCCTAAATCACCACACAGCATCACCAAAACCCAACGTGGTGATGGGTTTGGGACCACACAGCATCACCAAATCCAGCCTGGCGATGGATTTGGGAGCCCGCACCCAGTTCAGAGATGTTCCCTTTTGCACAGACAGTTCCAGCCTTAAGGCTGAGACTGAAAGCTGAGGCTTCAAAGCATCCTTTACAAGTCTTTCTCAGGTGACTGCTTTCCTCCTCCATCTCATCTGTGGCTGCCAGCAGATGCTGTTTCCCCAGCAGAAGCCACACTTCACTTGCTACGGCCACCTCCAAACCACCCTGTCATTTCTTCCCTCCTCACAGCCACGGAGAAGCCTGGAGAACATTTATCAAGAAGCAGACGCAGCAGCTTTTTATGGTTCAGCTCAGGTCATTAATCTCTACCAAGAGTTTTTATCATCTTCCTCAGCTGCACTGTGTTTGTTTAACTCTCGGATGGTCGCTCCATGGAGCTCTGGATAACTGCAGATTAGCTGCTTTTCAATATTAATGGCTCTTCATGAATGCGCCAGGCTATTGGTGTCCTGCCCGCCGCTCTCCATGGTGCAAATTACTTTTGTCTTGGTCAAAATTCCATTAGACGAGCCCAGATTTTCTGTGTGCTCTGGCTGCTTTGTAGCAGCAATATTTTGGAGCATGGGCGATTCCCTCCTCCAGCCCAATGCAGTGAGCTTCTTCCTGCAGATGGCTTGGAGGAGCTGCTCTCAAACCAACCCCTAACCGCAGTGTACTCCACGGCAGGTAGGGATGGTGGCACCTCTCTGACATCTTCATCCTTCTAGGAGGGATCTTTACATACACAGGCCCCACCCTAAGGCCCCATGAAGCAAGGCAGAGCAGGACATGTGGCCACAAAAACCTCCCAGATTACATGAAGCTTTCCCAAGATCTCACCTCTTGCTGAGTTATTGACAACCAAAGGAACTGCCCACCCCAGACTGCTGGCACCTCAATCCCCTACTTTAAAAATACCAACGGACTCAGTGGTTTTGCATGAGCTTGAAGCCTTCTTTACTTTGAGGGTGACAAAGCTCTGGCCCAGGCTGCCCAGAGAGGTTGTGGAGTCTCCTTCTCTGGAGAGATCCCAAACCCACCTGGATGCAATCCTGGGCACCCTGCTCTGGGTGATCCTGCTTTAGCAGGGAGGTTGGACGAAATTATCTCCAGAGGTCCCTTCCAACCCCCATCATGCTGGGATTCTGTGATTTGTTCCCGTGGCCCATGAGCAGCTGGGATGAGCCAGCTCTTGTGTCCACACTGTCCCCTCTACTCTGCACCCAGTGTTGCCCTGGGATGCTGAGCTGCCCTGCTCTGGGCATTACACAGGGCATGAGCTGCACCAGCAGCCAGATCATCTCTTGGCCAAAAAGAGCCCCCAGTCCCCTCTTTGCAGACACTGAACTGGGACCAACACATCTAGATATTGTTGAGCAGAAGCCCCTCACCCCTCCATAAGCTTTGCAAGTGAAGGAGGAGACCTCCACTATCTTGGGTACAGGGGCAGCTTGAGGTGGGACTTCAGCCCCAGGGCTTTGTCAACCACATCTGGGGGCTGCAGGCTGTGCCACTGGGCGAGGGGCCGGCGTGGGTTGGACAGCATGTCAGACCAGTGCCGCAGCTGGTTGCCTGTGGCTCGGCAGCCCAGGAAGAGTTTGCCGATGGCCTCATTCTTGGTCACTTTGTCATGATCCCAGACAGAGATGACCACGTCCACATTCTGGGCAGGGAAAACACAAGAAAGAGGGTCAGTGGGAAGGGGCTCACCACAGTGGGGACCTGCTCAGCCCTGGGTGCTGCAGGGAAACCCACCTGAATCTGACTGAAAGGCACTTCAAAAACAAACACCTCATTGAAGTAAGGGCTTAAGGTGTTTTTCTTCACACTTGTCTTCTTCTTCTTCCATTTCTTCCTGTTCAGTATGAGATGCACCTTGACAAAAGGATCTGAGGAGAGAGAGGACATGGCTGGCACAAGGACAATTTTTGCCTGAGGAGCTCGGCCATGAAACATCTTCCCTAGGCCATTCCCAAGAAGAGAATGGCATCCCACTTATCACTCCTTGTGGTGAGCATCCATTCCTCTTCCCCTTAGCCACTCCAGAGCTCCCCTCCTCCTGCCTCCTGCCATGAGCTACCTGTACCATCCAGCCATGACATCTCCTCCTGGGAGATATCTCCAGCTCTGCCCAAAGCTGGAGTATCTGTGGTGGGGAAGGCTGGGAGCCAGCCGTGGGCTGGGTATACTGGTGGCAGCAAGAAGCAGATCTCAGCACCAAGAGGTTTCACGATTTTGTAGCTCCTGGTACCATCACTAAGGCCTGGGCAGGAATCAAGAGATCTGACTGAGCACAGGCAGCCCCTGCTGACCTGAGAGCCCATGAGAGTCCATCCGCTTCAGCTTCTTGGCTTCCAGGATAAGCACCGTCAGCTTGCCAGTGCTGGGGACATAGCGCAGCGAGAAGCAGATCTCGCCCAGCTGCTCCTCCTGATGGAGAGAAGCCAGCGATGAGCACCAGGCAGAGGAGCTGGAGCACCAGCCTGGCCCCAGATTTCCTGGGTCTCTTGCACCCTCATGCTTGGCCCTAGGAGCCTGCTTCTTGGGGTGATGGCAAGCAAAGCAACAGCACATTCCTCCTGGCAGTTTTACACCTGCCAGGACCAACCTCCACGTTACTGGCCACCACCAGGTCGCTCCACTGCTCGATGACATGCTGCAGACTGACATTGGCCAGGGGCAGCCGGACCTCGCCGATGATGTGGTGCTTGGCAAAGCGGTTGAAGTCATAGATCTGCATCACCAGTGTGGATTCAGGCACCTCTGCCTGGGGTACCTGCAGGAGAGGACCCAAAAGCCCAGACTCACTCAGTGGCAGCCCTGCCCCGCAGGACAGGGTGGTGGATGCCATAACAGGTCTTTTTCTCTGGTGCTTCCCCATCACCATTGCAAAGGCATCTCGTTGCCTGGAGAGGTTTTTGCCCAGGGAGCAGTGCACATGCAACACTACTGATGGGACCAAAAAACCATCATCAGATATAGTTTCCTACCTGGAAAGTGAAGCTCTCATTGAAGACAGGGTTCAGGGTCTTGCGGTAAACCTTGGTCTCATACCTCTTCTTCATATCAGATGTTAGGTAGACAATCACGTATGGATCAGATGTGCCTCCACTGTCCATGGCCTTCAGCTCAGCTGCCTGCTTCACACCAACTTTCAGCTTAAAAGGAGTGATGCACAAGGTCACCAGGTGGAGGAGGATGAAGCCAGATGACCAGGGGCTTGGTGGGAAGTAAGCAAGTGCAGCAGGGAGGATAGCTCCATGTCATGCAGGTGTGAGAGCTGGCAGGCTGCAGAAAGGGGGAGATGTGCAAGAGGCTATGGTCCACCTCAGCAGGCAGCAAAGAGTGACCATGCAAGAGAAAAGCCTTTTCTCTGCTGTGCCATGCCATGAGCATCCCACCTCCTGCGCTCGGAAGTTGTACTCTAGGGAATACTGCAGCTTTCCTCGCCCCATCTGCTCTGTGCCCCGCTCCAGGTCCTCCATCTCGGGCTGGACCTGCAGCAAAGAGGAGCACTGGCCTCAGGATGTGCTCAGCGACATCCTCAGCCCAGGACCAGGCAGCACAGCAGGAAATCTCTCCAGGAGGAGGGAGGTGGGGGAGAGGGGAAAGCAGGACGCACGAGGCTAGCTGTGGTGGAGCTGCTGACGGCGTGCAAGCTGACTCTCTCCTTCTTCTTGGGCTTCTTCTTGCCACAGCAGCACTTGATGATGCAGATGAGGAACAGGAGGAGGAGAATAGCCACTGCCACAGCCACAGCAATGAGTGCCCATTTGGGTACTGGTGCGACATTCAGGGAGTGGAGATGGACAGAAGAGTTAAAACCAAGCAAAAACACATAGAGCACAATTAAACCCCTTCCTGGTGCTTCAGCATTAAGGAGTTGTACTTTCAACATTGCTCCTATAATCCTGGACAGGCCCCATGAAGGGAGACTGTGCTGGAGACCATTCCCCAGGTGGGCAGGGAAGATGCCTGGCACTCCTGGGGCAGTGCAGTACCACCTTGCAGCATCCCCACCTCGATGGACCTTGCTGGAAGAAGGGATTTGGAAGGATGGAGAATCACAGAATCATAGAAGGGTTGAAAGGGACCTTTAAAGGTCATCGAGTTCAACCACCCTGCAGTGAGCAGCAACATCTGCAACTAGAGCAGGTTGCTCAGAGCCCTGGCCAACCTCACCTAGAATGGTTCCAGGTATGGGGCAGCGACCACCTCTCTGGGCAACCTGGGCCAGGCTCTCACCGCCCTCAGTGTAATATATTTCTTCATTCTATCCAGTCGAAATCTCCCTCTTTTCATTTAAAAGCTGCACCCCTTGTTCTGTCCCAACAGGCCCTACTGAAAAGTCTGTCCCCATCTTTCTGAGAGGCCCCTTGAAGTCCTGAAAGGCCACTAGAAGGTCTCCCTGGAGCCTTCTCTTCTCCAGGCTGAACAAGCCCAACTCTCCCAGCCTGGCCTCCCAGCAGAGGTT
>JAVSBS010029547.1:0-17605 GCA_033124195.1 Coracias cyanogaster
GAGAGATGCTGGGACAGAGGTTGGACCTGATGACCCTGGAGGTCCTTTCCAACCATGATGATTCTGTGATTCTGTGAATAAGGTAATGTGGCGATGGAACAGAGCTTATGAAAAAACAGCGATTCAGAGAAGTCACAAAGAAAATAACTGGTCATGAGTCTTTTCAGACCCATTTTCTCTCTAAATTATTTCCATTAGGATATTTTTATCTTCTTTAAAATTGAAAATAGAAATGTTAAGAGTTGCTGTCTGTCTCGAGTAGTGAAAAAAGTTGGAGCTTTTGTACAAACACACATAAACCCCCTGAAGTAATTTTAAAGTTTTGTGTATTTCTTTTAATGCTAAGCATTCTTGCAGGGACTTGTTCCTTCTTACAGCTAGGCAAGAATAGACCTGCCTGGTCTTTGAGCGGAAATTTGCAATGAGGGAGGAGGAAAGAGAAGAGGAGGAAGGAAGAAGGCAGGCACTGCAAGCAGCAGTGTGGATGAGTCAATATATGGCATACTTTTGAATCAGTTTGGTGAAGTAAGACACAGCAGCTGGATGTATCATCTTTGACTATTGCAGAAGTTGGTGATCAGCTAAAGATTCTTTACGACACAATGAGGCTCTCCTGCTCATCCTCCTGTTTGAATAATTGCATTTGTCCTTTCACAGTGCTGTAAAACCTGTGGTAGGCTGAACAGAAGAAGAGCAGTAAGGCAGGCCAAGTTAAGGAACAAGTTGCAGGAACATGCAACTATAGATCCTTCCAAATGCATTAGGGATAAGAAGTCTACAAAAGAGTCCTGAGAGCCAATAGATCATTCGTTCAGGTGTAAACCCTTCACTAAGGGATGTGCTATGGGAAGGTAAAAACATAGCAAGAGAAAAACAAAAAAGAACTTTTGCAATTATGTTCATCTTGGAAGAGCATGTATTTCAGTGCCAGACCTCTTCCTGTGGCTAATCTTACATGGAAGGTTCTGTCTGAAATTGAAAAGTCTGTTAAAAGGCAGTTATAGAGCGAAATGATTCATACCAAAGCGCCATGACTGGATGGTACTTACTCTTGTGTTCTTTTGTTATAAATGTCTCATTTAAAGCAGCTTTGGGACCAAAAGATTAGAAAGTGGTAAACGTTCTTTATCCTCCCCGAGTGATCAAAATAGAGAGAGCACTGAGCCTGGTATCTGCAGCAGGCAGCTGGATAGAAACTGGTTTAAAGAATGGAACCAGTGGAAATGAAGATAAATTATGCAGGGAAGGAGTCAACTGTGACTTTTGTAAAGGGACATCATGGCTCTCAAATGCTAGAAGTGTGTTAGAATTGTACATATGTGTGTGAACACCCTGACTGGCTACAGGAGACGTCGTCGATACGATCTGCTTTAATTTCCAGAAGGCATTCAGCAGAGGTTGTCAGTGCAGACAGGCTGCCATGATATATTTATTGTCACATGTATAAGTAAGTAGATAAAAGATAAGTGCCCATAGTCCCAAACAACTCTCTTCTCATCAGTGTGTATTTTTAATTATCTGGACAGAAGGAAACTACTGCAGCGGCAGAATTTGCCAACCATACAAAGCTTTTCAGACTAGAACACAGAGGTTTTAATTGCAGAGAGTGGCAGAAGGATATAATGATAGTGAATGACTAGGCAAGAACAGCAGAAGACATTTCTGTAAGAAAAATTTAAAAGGAAAACATATGGCCGAAATTGTAACATCACATGCTCAGTGGCTGACTGGGTTTACCTGATTTTTGACACTTGAGATCTTGGGATTTTACTATGTAGGCCCATGGGAATATAAGGTCAATACTCAGTAGTACTCAAAGAGATTGTTGGAGGTGATTAGGAAAAAAAAAAACGAACAAACCTGTTTTAGTCTATAAGTCCACAGGGCACCTATGTTTTGAAGAATGTATGCAGATTATTTACTCCCCACCTCAGAGAGGCTGTAGCATAACTGGAGGCAGTACAGAACAGGGTGGCAAAGTTGGGCAGAAATATGAAATCAGATTCCATCTAAGGGACAGTTCGAGAGACTTAAGACTGTAGCTTGGCAAAGCAAGAACTGAGGAGGAGTGTGCTGGAGATGGAAAAAATCCCGAGTGCTTGACAAGCTGAATAGGAAATGTTCACTCATTTTTTTTCTTGTTCTGGTATAATAATTAGGAGCTGTCAGGTAGAACAAGCAGGTAACAGGCTCAAAAGAAGCCAAACACAATTGCTGTATTTCCTGTGTCCTGTATTCACTGTGTAATTCCTTTATCAACTGTGTAAGGCAAACGTTTACTTTAAAATTGCAAAAGTTTATATTGGAAACCACTAATTGAAGGTTTTCTTTCCACTTCTGCAGGGAAACGTGACAGCAAAAACCTTGGTTTTGTGCAATATTACAGCAGCACTTCTGTTTTTAATTATTGCAGGTAAGTTTATTGGTGGTTATGGAAGGTTATATTCTGAAACTTATTTTTTCACACAAGGAATGCTAATTTTCTGTGAAGATGGCTGTAAAAGTCAAATTTATGTGCATGTCAATGAGTTCTTTTGAACAGTCCTAAAAGCAGGAACCTGTAAAACCTAAAATATGTGATATGTACTATCTTATCGCAAAGTGATTTAGGTTGGAAGGGAATTCTTGATACCATCTAATCCAGCCTCCCTGGCCTGCACCCTGAGGGTCAGCTAGAGCAGATTGCCCAGTACCGTGTCCTCTTGGATTTTGAGTATCTCCTCCACAAATGGAGGAGATACAACTTCTCTGGGCACCCTGTTCCAGTGTTTGATCACCCTCACAGTAAAAAAAGTGTTTTCTTGTGTTCAGATGGAATTAGTTTGTGTTTTGATTTTTGCTTATTGCCTCCTGCCCTGTCAGTGGGCAATACTGACAGAAGTCTGGCTCTTGTTCTTCATTCTCTCCCATCATGTATTTTACACACATTGATGAGATCCACCCTCACACTCCCCAGGCCTTCTCTTCTCTTGGCTGAACAGTTCTTGCTCTTTCAGCCTCTCTTCATGTCAGAGCTGCTCCCTTCCCTTAATCATTTTTGTGGCCCTATGCTGGACTTTCTCCGGTAAATTCATGTCACTCTTGTACTGAGGAGCCCGGAACTGGCTGTAGATTCAAATGAGTTGGTGTCATAATCTTGTCATTGCACCTGGAATCTTGCAGCAGTGCCGGACTGTGAAAAACTTCATGAATTTCCATTCCGTGAGTTTCTAGCAAGCCATGTGGTTGGAAATGGTTTGGTTTGTGGATTTTTTTGCCTACGGATGGAAAAGCTGCAAGGTTCACCAACGCATTGTTTTTTGGCTAAGTAATCATATGGAAAGGTGGTTAATTGACTGCCCCTCCCCTGATAGCAGAGAGTTCTATCGTCTCTTTAGTAATATGTGTACCTTGTAATTCTTTCCTGCTCCCTGCAAACAATGGAAGGTGTTGGGAGAGGGAGATTTCAGAGTGAGGCAAGAGGTGTGTGAAAAAAAAAAAAAAAAAAAGACACTATTTGAGAATATTGGCATTTAGTGGCAGAAAAGGCTTATTGGTTCCTGTGGCCACAGCATTTCATAACTGTCAAAGTTATTATAGGGCATTCAATGCAGATACATGAGCAATTGTTTATGATTATTTATATCATATATACATTATTATATGTATGATACATGAGCTCTGTCATCAGGGGTGGTCAGAAAAGCAAAATTTTTGGGAAGCAGTGGAGCAGAAAACAGAAAACGTTGTTGTGGCACTCTGTATCCCCATGGTGAGTGTCTCTGCAGACTGCAGTTCTTGTCATTCCATCTCAGAAAGACTCTCAGAAGAGGCAGAGAGATGAGTGACGGTGTTGTCTGATACGGGATGGCTTCCATATGAGAAGTCATTAAATGAATGAGGACTGAGGTAAAGAAAAGAGACAACTTAGGCAAAGTGATAGAGGTTTATAAAATTGTAAATACCAGATGACACAGATGTGGGAGAATTTACTTTGCCATTTCTCATAACAAGAAATACATGATACCAAAAGAAACTGATAAAATGTTTTTTCATGCAGAATATAAGAGGAAGGAAAGGGGCCGAAAGCACAGTATTAGTCTACTTGTGTCCTAGTCTCTTTTCTTACATATTTACCACTGGTTGTTATCAGAGACAGTTTTGGGCTGAACAGACACTTATAATATGGCTCTGTGTGGCTGTTCTTACGTTCTAATGACACAGGGAATTTGAGATAGTACAATACTGAATGTGACAATGGTATCCAGAGTTGCTGCCATTTTTTATCACATTGACCAAAAAAATAAATCTCATGGTGTTGCACGTGAATCTCCTTCATTTGGGAGGAAATAAAATGAGCTCATTGGTAAGCACTTGTAGTAATTCCTCTCTAAATGCTCATAAAATGAAGAGTTAATTGAAATTTTCATATCAAACTTTAGTATTTGTGCAACAGCAACTTTCACTTCAATGTCCTCTTAGGACATTTGAGTGCTGAAAGTACAGTCTGTCTTGAAGACTACAGATAAGTGAAGCTAACAAATAAAGGCATTAAATGTGAACTCTGTGTGCACACAGTTGTTCGTGTACATGCACGAGACTAAAGAAATACAAGTACTTCAGTACTTTCCATCTGAACTAAAATTTACAAATGTCAGTCTGCTGCAAATGAAGAGTTTCTACTGAGCTTAAAGTTCGCACTTGCAAAAAGCATTTCATTTCAGTGGCATAACTATCTGTATATCTCTGAGTAGTACTCTAAACTGTAAAGATAAGGCATTATGATTGTGGTTTTAGTTGATTACTTCATTGAACTCTGTAAATACAATGAAGAAGTGAGTTCAGTATATCCTTTTACAATGTTTGAGGTTTTCTTTCATGTTTATCTCTTTCCTTCAGAGAAATGTGAAGCCTATGACGTGATGTTGAGGGAAACTCTTGTGCTTGACGGGCAGCCTCTTGCTGTTAAATGTTCATTGGAAAAGAGCTGGAAAAGTGGAGACTACGATTTAGCGTGGTATAAAGTTGGTAACCAGACAGCCGTGCCTAGAGACAAACTTTCTAGAATTCATCAGCAGAAGAATTTAATTTGGTTTCTTCCTGCAATGTTAGAAGACTCTGGAAATTATGAATGTGTCATAAGGTGAAAGTTAAAGAAAAAAATTATATTGTTACAGAAATGAGTTGCAAAAGGAATAACTTTATAAAGCAAGTAGAATTTGCGGGGTAAGATTAAAACCAACGGAGAAGGGAGAGCGCGTTCACAAAACTAGCTTTAGGGTGGGAAACGTAAGTCTAGTTTGGGGTTCTCTTTTCTAGTAGGCCAAAGGAAATCTATTAGAGAAACAAAACTTCCCATCCTCTCTTCTCTGAAAAGAATGCTGTATATTTTTGAGTTGGGACATATGCCAAATAGGCTAATTTAATGATGTTATATTAATTGCAGGAATTTGACAAGCTTCAGGAAAATGTGTACAAAAATAACAGTTTTTGAGAGGATTGATGGTTTATGCTTAAATGAAAAATTTGCTGTAGATGAGGTAATATTCACATCATCATCTGCAAAGGTTGTGTGTCCACACTTGGATTATTTCAGGAATGAGGACAATATTCAGCCTGTTCGTTGGTATAAGGTAAGAATGTGCTGTGCTTTGTACTGTCTTGTAACTTGTCTGCTGTTTAAAATGTAGATCACTCATTTTTGTGAATTGTATGAGAAAAACTAAATATTTATTGTAAATGGGAGAAAAATGCTTTTAAATGAAAACAGGAAGATGATTAAGACTTTTTAGAGGTGTATACAGGTTTTTTGATTAACAGGGTAGAAATTGAGCTTTGATGTAGGAGAGATGTTGACCGATGTATCCACCAGGTGGCATATCTCCACCTTCTAGAGAAACACATTCTCATGGGTTTCTTTTGTGAGGAAGCAGATTTAGTATTTCGCTTGTGAGAGGTAGCATATCCATTATGTGCTCAATATTGTTCCATTAAATAAATGCCATTTTGTATTGTTCATGGTTATTTAAAAGCTCTCTCTGTTACTGGAACTGTGCCTTTTGTGGCATTCCTGCCTCATGCCCGTGCTGTCCATACAGTACCAAGAGTATTTAAGTACTTAAGTCTAATTATTGAGTGATTCTTCATTAATGAATGCTTTTACAAATCCTGACACTTGCGTTTCAGTTTCTTATTTCTCTAATCTTGAAAGTTGTTTTCTGTAGGAAATGAACTGGAGTGTCAGGAAATGACCTGGAGTATCTTTGAATTAGAAACTCAGAACCAAAACGAAGTATGTTTTGCTCTTTATTCCACCCCTCTCCAAGTCATCCATCCTTATGCTGTGTTCCATTGAGGGTTCAGATTGCATTAAAGAGAGACAAAATGTGGGAAGTGATAGCGATATGAATTAACAGAGTTCTCTGCACGCGTTTAGGACTGCCAGCTGCTGGAAGGGGAAAGGTTTGCCTTTTCCAACCGTGATCTTACCATTTTCAACGTGACTGTACGTGATCAAGGAAACTATACATGCGAAACAACATATACCTACAATGGAAAACAGTATAACGTTTCACGAGACGTCAGTCTGACTGTAGAAGGTTAGTAGGTAATTTCACTCTGTTCATAACGATGACTCCAAATTTTTGTCCAAATTTCTAAAGACTAAAACTAAACAACCCAGTTCATGGATATACATGCTTAGGGCTACTAGTTTTCACCTAAATATGAGGGAAAGAAGTGCTGACTGAAGTTTTACATGTTTCTGTCTGTTGTTGCCACTGTGTTGGAGGTTCATTCCCTTTTTCAGAACTGCAGTATGTCAAAGCTTTGCTGCCCAGAGCAGCTACCAAGGTCCCTAACCAGGTACCCAGTAAGGTTTGGTAGGCCTGATACTTTCAGCTGTAGCTGCCCTCTCTGTCCTGCCCATCTTCTTTATCTTTTACATTATCCTCTTGATGCAAAACAGCAAGCTAAACTGACCCAAATTATAGTGGTATCTTAACTCTGTGCGTCCTGCTTCCTTCAAACTTTTGTCTCTTCTGTTTTTGGTTTTAAGCTCCTCAGCACAAGAACCGCTGATCTCTGATATAGTTCAGTAGACCCTGTTTTGTGTCAGGGGGCCACCAGCGCAACAATAAAAAAAATAAAAAGGAAGTCTTAGCTGTAAAACCTGAACTCCTTTGCTAGCACAGCATTATGAGATTGTTACTGGATCAGTGGAAAGGCTGTGCTATGTCAAGGTATGAAATACCAATACTGTTTTTGTGTTGCAGCTGATGAAAGACATTTTCAGGTCTACTAATAGATTATTCTTTAATGATCTCTTTTTGTGCTTGCCTGTTTTGTCTCTGTGTGTGTATATATGCATACATGTGTATGTATATATATGATATGAATATGTACCATATAATGTCATATGTATATGATACAGATAAAATATGAGGAACATGGGTCATATCAGATGAAGTTATCATTTATTCTTAAAATCTATCCCTAGAACTTCTCTCTTAGTGTAATTTCAGCTCACACTACTCAGTAGAAGCAAAATCATACCACCTCTTTGCTATAAATGACTGAAGGCAGTTTTTAAAGACTCCAGCTGAACAAGTCTACACTAAAATGGGTGATTTAGGGTCCAAGCAATAGTTCAGACCCAGTTTTCAGAAGGGGAAGGGAAGAGTATATCTGGGGCAATCCTGTGTGCTTCACTAGGGGCCTCAAACGAGATGCTTTATGATTTGTTTTTGTTAATTTGTGCTCTTGGAGAAACTTCCTTGGACTTTGAATACCTGATAGGAAGTGTTCTAAAATGTCATACAGCTGCCTGAGACAGCTGGAAAGGGTATGCGTGTTCAGTGAGGGACCGTCCAAGCTGGGATTCCTTCAGCCATTCTGAGACATTTCTAGTGTAGATATCTAGATCTCCACCCACTGATTAATCTCCCTTTGTAGCCTGTAGAGAGAAGTAAGCTTTCTACAGTGTCGTATATCTAGTTTAACATAAACATCTAAAAGGGTCCACTGGTGGTGTACTTCCTTACAGACAGTGCTGTGGGAAGAATTGTAAGGCATTTAACTAGAGTACAGAAATTAAATTTCCCCTTTATAATAGTGAAAGTCTAGAATAGATGAATTGCACACTAGTGTTAGGATCCAGTTTGTACTGGGTGACAGACCCTCTAGATTGTAGAGGGGTGATAACTGCAGTATTTACCCACACTCTTCTCAGCTCCTAGGCATGCATTATTACAGGATTTTTATGCCATGGAACAGCCAGTCTGCCATGAGTGTGTGGAGATTTGTGGCACTGCATTTTGGAAGAGGAGGGGGTGGAGAATAGTTTAGCATCAAGTCAGAAGTAACAACTACCTGAGAGATGACACTTTCAGAATTGAGTGGTATCTTTCATAAAACTGCTGACAACCTTGTCCATAGGACAGAGTTTTTTGGGGTTGTACTTGGGTTATAGAGAATAGAACGGACTGCAACTACCCCATGTTTTCTGAAAAGCATTTGCTTTCTTTTTGGTTAGTGAGCCCACCAAAAAAGCCACCAGAAATATCTTATCCAAGAAACAACTCCATTGAAGTGGAACTTGGTAAGTAGTTTTCTCCATAAGAAAACACGATTTTGTATCCTAGTGAAAGTTTAAACTTAAGGAGGGCTATATTCTGTGCTTTCTTGTTTTGTTTTGCTTTGCTTTGTTTTTTAACAAAATTTGTTCGGTGACCAGCTCTGTTTCACTTTGTTGATCTCCTGAAGGAAGAGTGTTTGGGGGTGAGAGGGAAAGAGGCAAGGCTTGTTGCTTACAAAGTCCTAGGGAAATTTCTCATATACCAAGAAAACTGTAGGGAACCCAAGGGTTTCTCTGTCACATCTGTTGCTTTCCATCACTCTGAAAGAGATTCTAAGAACAGATCCATCATTGAATCTGAAGGGAAAGTGATGCCTCAGCGAGAAACTTCTTCCTAGATTCAGCCTCTACCAGTCTCTTTCTGAGCCTGCAGATCACTACGTATATAGACCCCCCTGTTAGAGTTAACTTTTCTGAAAGGGTGTGGGACCATCCTTAGCTGGTCTGTGTGGGAATCTGTGAACAGAATTGTGTAGACTTTAATTAGATTATGGAAATTAACTTTTCACTTTGTAACACAATTTTATAGGCTCACAGGTTACAGTGGATTGCAATACAACAGGTGCTGATGGGTATGAGGTGTTTTGGACAGGCAACGGTGTGTATATTGATGTGTTTTATGTGAGCAGGATTTTTGCAAGTCCTTATGAGTAAGTATATTTTCAGATTAGAAAATACCATGTTGGCAACCAAAGTGGAACTTTCTCCCTTTGACATTAAAATATTTAGTAACATTTTTCACTTGCTTAAATGTCTTTCTTTATAAAAGCTCTACTGCTTACCTCCTCCAGTTCACTTTCAACTTTGAAGTAGAAACTTGAAACATAGTAGGCACATGGACTTCACATGTGACTGTGCTTTTTTTGGCTATTGTAAAAATCTGTCTTAATTTCCGACCTTGTGGAAAAGGTGTTTGTAGACTTACAGTCTCATAATTGTAGTACAATTTCTGTTGAGCAGGCTCTGGCCTGGCAGAGACCTCTTTGCATTGGATCAGGCGTGTCCAGACACACGATCTTCAGACTGTCTCTTCTGCATTCTCCTTTCCCTTCACATCTGCCTCTGAAATGTTGCAAGAGGTCAAACCTCTGCCTTACAGGAGAAATTGAGACCTCCAGGTTTAAGAGCCTTGAGTTAGAGAAACATAACTGAGATTGTCTGAAGAGCTAATGGAAGACTTCGTTGAGGACATTTGTATTGAAGCTTAGTGGGGTGAGAGGAGAAAAGGGCGACAGATTTCCAGAAATTAGTTGGGGTTTGGGAGGAAGATGGACCTGGACTGAGTAAAGCATGAGAAGGGCAACTGGGAGAAAAGGTGAGGGTGAAAAGCAGGTTAAATGGAGTTAGGATAGAAGAAATTAGACCCAGCTTTAAAAAACAACTAATACTGGAGCAGAAGGTAATCTGAAAATGTCTTAGATGTGACAAGTTGGGAACTAAATATTGCAGGTTTTTTTTGTCAGTCCTCATCTCATGGTGCTGCTTTAAAGAAAAAATGTCATCATTTTTGTAAATTCTTGAGCACTATCTATGGTGAAGAAACTGCTGAAGAAATGAGAATGATATCTTCAGAGTATAGTTGTGAGAAATAAGTCCTCATCATAAAACAAAGGGCAAAATAAAATGCAGACTTCTTTCAGTGCTCGCCAAGAGAAGACTCTACACAAAAGAAACATATTGTACTGCCATAAAGAATTGCACTACCACAAACAATTGAACCTTAATGCAGGAGCACAGTCACTGAATTTATATCATAAAAGCAATGTTATTTTTTGTACTTCCTAGCACTTAAATGGTCATCTTTGCAACCATTTGTCATTTGCATTAGTGATGTTGGTTCATTCGTTCCTTGTTACAGTGTACAAATTACTGAAACTTTTTGCTTAGAAAGTGATTTGCGTGGTCCTCTATGGTATATTTGAAGCTTTTATTTTGAATTTTAAGTGATAGCTAGAATATGTTTTCAGGAGAAGAGTAGTGCTTGGCTAAGTAGATTGGCTAGTTTTGTGTTTGAGGTCTACTGTTAACAAGGTAGCAGTATCTCTCATTTTGCTGGTGGTTAAAAAGTTGTGTAGTTCACACATCAGGCACACATCGTGGTATGCATGGCTAAGAGTGTGCAGCATAATGAGCCTTGTACATTGTATGGGGGGATTATCTGTGTTTCTTAATGGTGCAGTCTGATACTTCAGCTGTTTTAAATCTGTTCTGATCCACGGGGTGAAGCAGCAGTTTAGACTTGACTCCTTGCAGCAGGAATCACACTGTAAGTTGATGTTGTCTGCTGCAAGTTACCACCTTTGATGTCCTCCCTGTCCCAGAGCTGCTTACAGCAAGATGATGCCCTTGTACCAGGGCCTCTTTCTGTGTCATATCACATAATGGAATTTCTCTCTCTCTCCATGTGCTCGTACGAGGGCTCTTAACAGGGGTTTGCTTAGGTGTGTGAGGTACATCTTTATACTTCAGCCTATAGACACAGTATATTCTTTTGGAGACACAGCTCCAGGTAAGAGAGCATCATGATGTTTTCCAGCGTCTATGCTAAACATCAGTAAGAGGCCCAAATGTTGTTTGGGTTTCCTTCCTATAATGTAATTGCTCATCCATTCTGAGGCATGGTTGACATTGCAGATGGAAACAACCATTGTCATGCCGTAGGTGTTAGTGAGGAAGCCATTCCAGAAAGGGCTGTGGTTTTATGGCTCTTATTTGTTGGCTTTTGAATAGGGAGGAAAGTTCTTATGATGGACGCCCTGTGCATTCTGTGAAGCTAATAATTTCAGAAGTGAATAGTGAAGATTATGAACAACCGTTTGTCTGTCAAGCTTCAAATGCCTTTGGGCAGGTTGCATCCTATATTATATTAAAACACAGAGGTAAGAAATACTGTTATTTTTGAGGCCTGTGTTTGTCTTGACTTCCCTGGAAGAGATTTTGATCGCAGATGCTCATATAGCATGTTGATAGACGACAAATGGATTACTGTTTGCAGTAGGTATGCATGTACCTGTGCATAGGGAAGGAGTCACTGTAGCAGTATATTTATAATTATAAAAAAAATAGGTAGATGGAAGTGAAAAATACAATACTCAAATTTGTATTACGTTTGTTTGAACAAATTCAACATTGGTACAATCTTCTTGTATTTTTGTGCAGCGCCTGATATACAGACACAGCTGACTGGAGGTCTTATCTCTATGTTAATTTTAACGTGTATTACTTTAGTAATATACAAGATTTTCAAGATCGACTTGGTGCTTTGGTTCCGTAATTCTGTCTGTGCCTTTGCAAGTAAGGAAGGTATGTGAGTATGACCAGGTATGTTAGTGTAACTAGATGATTGATTTTTTTACTTGCCTTTACTTCTAAGCGATAATGTGAGTATTTAGTAGAATGTGTGTGGAATTTCCTTGAATTTTTTAGATACGCACAAAGACATTTGCGGGGGGATTTTTTTCACTCATATGGGTGAAATAGTTGAGGTAATAGGACTGCATAATATTGAAGGCATTCACTGTGAGATAGGTGAAAAAGAATTACTGGTTATTTGGAAATTAGCATGTTGCTTTTTGCTTTTCTGTGAAGTAGTTTCTTTATATGTAGTTCTCTGGTCACTCTGATGATGATCAATAGGTGTCAGTAGAGTTACATCCTGTAAACTAGCTGTTTAAAGCCGTGCATTAAATACTTATATTGAAAATTAGACACTGGTTTTCTCAGAGATTAATTTTGTTGGTTTTTTTAGTTTTTTTTGGTAACTTCTCTCTTTTATCCAACACTTCCCTCCTAAATGCTGTCAGTTAGGTTTACATACTAAAGAGAAAAAAATGCTACTGGTTCTCTATTCTGTCATTCTTATGTGTTTTGATTTGCTGTGATGTAGACAAATACATTGGACAGGTGTGGAAAAATTGTAATAGGTGGAACATTATAGATACTTTGCATGGCAGTGCTCAGAATTTGACTGTCTGAAGTTCCCCATAGCTTAAAAGTAAATGGATTACATGCATTGAGATAGTTAATGTTTACTTGTGGCTGTTACAAATATTTTCATTTAGAAAAATAAATGTAACTTCAGCTTCTGGTTAAAAGTTTAGTTTTCCCAGAACACTTCAATAGAGTTTTAATGGAAAAAAAAAACATAAAAGAAGCTATGTTTTGTAGCTTGTTGAGCTAAACTTGCTGAGTTAAATCTGATTTTGGTTTGTTTCTCCATACCCATAAATTATGGAATTTTAACTCTCAAAATCTCAGCTGCCTTCTGGCTTTCTCTTCTACCTGCCTTTTCTCCCCAGAATTATTACAAGAAAGAATTGACATTTTCCACCCCCTGTTGTGGTTAGTCAGAAGTGGAGATAACTGCCGTTGAGTTTGTTTCAGGAGAGGTGGTGAAGAAAGTCCTGCAAGAGGACACTTTGTTCATGTCCTGGCACCTCTGGAGGTGGGGGCTCTCTCCTGCAAGTCCCGGGTCCTGCATCCAGCTTGTTTGCTGGTACAACTATCCCCATAATGAGAAAAGTCATCAGATTCTATGGCTGATCATCTTCCTTTTGACTTGTAGAGCATTTTAGTGCATTGACATTGTTCTGTCAGATAGGTGAATCAACCCTCCATTACTATTTTTAAACAGTCCAAAATGAAACCTTGCAATAAAGGCCTGTTGCTGATTTTTGTTTTTTTAATAGAAACCTGTCTTTGTTTTAGATGGGAAAGTCTATGATGCATACGTTCTGTATGCAACAGGCAGTGGAGGCAGAAGTTTCAATCGTCTGGAAACCTTTGTTCATAGAATACTCCCTGATGTTTTAGAACAACAATGTGGATATAATCTCTTTATATTAGGAAGGGATGATTTACCAGGAGAAGGTATGCTTTCATTAGTTGAGTTAATAGGTTGTCTTTTGACCTATTGTTCCTTGGTTAGAAGATTAAATATACAATTGAAAAAATGCCTGTTTTTTGGAAAACAAAGCTGTATTTGTTTATTTTTAATGGATACTTTGTCCATTTGTCTGATGGACATTTGTTTAATTTTTAATTTTTTTGGTCTCTTACCAAAAATTCTGTTTTAATATTACAAGGGTCTGCACTTTCTTTTTGGTGGTGAACAAATGAGGATTCAGCAGTATTAATAGTATCGTTGAGGTTTTTTGAATGAGACCTACTTCTGGGGACTGGAGAAAACAGATTTTATCAGTAATTTTCTGCAATGGATCATGAATCATGAATGATAGTGTGGAGATCTTAAACCTACCAGTTCTCTGAGCGAGCTGATGCTCCATTGATATACAATTTTAAGATTAAGAAATATTTTACATTGGTTGTAAAGTTTCTATGCAAACGTTGGTTTTTCCTTCATTACTTACAGCCCTGGTCAGTGTTGCTGATGAAACCCTTAAGCAGAGCAGAAGACTGATGATTATTTTGGGATCAGAAATATCTAGTTGTTGCCTTTTAGAAGACACCTCTGAACAGCAGCTAGCTCTGTATAATGCTCTCATCCGTGATGGGATTCAAGTGATTCTTATAGAAATGGATGAAATACAGGACTACACAAGCATGCCAGAATCGATCAGATACATTAAGCAAAAACATGGAGCTATCCGATGGAAAGGAGACTTCACAGAGGAATCTTGTTCAGCAAATACAAGATTCTGGAAAAACGTTCGCTATCAAATGCCATCTAGGAAAAAAGTGTCTTACTCTGAAGTGTATTTGTTGCCCCTAACTTTGAACAGTTCTGCAGCAAAGGGAAGTTAAGACACACTTATTAACAGAATACTGAGAAGATAATTCTGAAACATGAGGGTTTTTACTCAAATTCTTTATATTACAAAGTAGATGTTTTCTTCAAGGAGTAAAAACTACTCATCCCTTCCCCCGGTCACACCCTGGGAGAAAAACTCTTGTACAACTTTATTTCTGTTCTTGGTTTTGGATAGTGACACAATTCATTGTGTTACTCTCGCACAGATATGAGAAGTAAACGTTGCTGATGGTGGTAGATGACTGACTAGTTGTGGTGCACATAAATGTAATATCCACTGAAGAAGCAGCAGTGAAGTCCATTTTCAAAAATTAAAACTGAAGTTGATAAATTAAAAATCTGTTTCTAATGCCAGCATTTTTCTAGTCATTCTGTTCTTGTTGCCTCTCTTGTGATTGTCTGACTTGCACATTACTGCAAGGATCTTCACTGTGCAAGCTTTGGGGTCGCCTCCTGAGCAGCCGGCCTTATCCTTGCTTCTTGAAGGGGCGGGGGAAGTACATGACGTAGCAGGTATATTTAAAAATCCTTACAACACTGAAGGTGTTTCAGCTGAACAGCTGGTACTGAATGTTTCAGTAAATGGAATGGTATCCATGGCTTTTTATACACTTGTTGAATAAGTCTGTGATTCCTGGTCTATGGGGTGTTTCTAAAGTTGGTCTTTTGAAATGGTCAGGGAAATGAAAATACTTCAGATTTCTTGCAAACTGGAAGCTTTTTAGACTGTGCTGCTACCCTGGAAACCAGATGCTCCCATTCTGTGTCTCAGCTGTGAAAGCTGCAAGCACAGAAATTCACTTGGAATCTATCAAAGGACTGTGCTTGAGCTGAGTATGCTGGAGAGAGTGGAAAATGGCCAGTTCTGAAACATGACCAGGTGCTAATGGCAAGAAATAATATCTTGTCTACTTCTGAAGGAAAAAATTAGAGGCATGTGGCTGTGTCAACCTGCTTGGGAGTAGCTTGGTGTTTCTGGACCCCAATCCATCATTCTGTGTGTATCACCATGAAAGACAACACGCTGTATCCTTTTCAAGGTCATCTGACACGGCAAGAGTTTTCACACTCCAGCCTTGAAGAGCATCATCTGAACGCAAATGTGAATTGTGCTTGCTTTTTTTGTTGTTCTTTTCTGAAGTTCAGTAGGTTCTTAGATTATTGCCAGCACAGCATCTGTCACTGAATTCCTTTCAGCTGGTTCTCAGAAATTTGTATGCTGTAGAATGTACTCTTCATTGGGCTGTATTGATGGGAGAGAAAGCAAGATCCAGGAGTGAAACATATATGTTTAAAGCAAAAGATTAGCAATAGCATTTCATAGTACGTTTTTCTTTGAGAAAGTCTAGCAAACACTCCTTATGAGCAGTGTCTCATTCTCCTGGCTATGCGGTTCAGAGCTGTGTAGTTTTACACAGCCTCCATTGACTAGAGACTTCTGAGATGTTGCCATGAAAACTGAGAACGGGATAGGTCCATCAGATGAGGTACTATTGTTCTAGTAGATGTTGAATCAGTCTTCTTTGGAAATGTATAATGTTTAGTCTGGAACCTTTAAAAAATAAAGTTAGGAACCTAGAGAGTTTAGTTAATTACTACTGTCAAATTTTTACATTGTGTTTAGACTTAGACTTGCTCAGAGAACTGTTGCAAATTACTTTTCTTCAAAGATTTTTTTTTCACTTGTGTTTAAAAACAGAGCCCTCTTATTTTCCATGTAGAATAAGAGAAATTATAAAGAAAAGATGTTGAAATTGTGGTGAATTTTTTTTGTAAACTTCCTAATTTTGTATACTTTGAAATTAAAAAGTACCAATGACTCTAGGATTTGCAGTACTACAGGCAAGTACATTGATTTGCCTGGAGTTGTGCTGGTATTTTTTTATTGCTTCTGTGAATGTGCTGTTATGATTTCTGGCCACCTTTCTCATAGTTCTTTTCAGAGGTTTGCTGCAGTATTGAGGATACGCATTTTCCCACTAAATGTGACTCCTAAGGACTTAAGTGAAGACAGATGATTGTAAGTCAGCATTTCTGTATGTGATACTTTATTTTAAACAACTGTGTTTACTATGATTATGTAGGCATTTTAGTATTCCTGTGTGAAAATTGAGGGTGGGAGAAAGGTTTCACTTAGTGGTTAATTGCTAGGTAACTGCTTGAGCGTAGCATGACACGAAGTACCTTATCCTTTTATCATGGGACCTAATTTTGAAGCTAAATTTTGTCTCTGTTTTCTACCCTTGGAATTTTTTTTTTTTTTGCAAGTCACATAGGAAAACATGCCGTCTTTTGTGGTACAATAAAATAAATCCCATAGAGACAGATTTGCTGATTGCTCTTTATTAAAAAAGATCATCCAGAAACAATTAGTTGGCTGGAGGTCTGCTTCTGGAAACTTGGTAGCCTCAGAAGGAAAATGCAAGTGCAGTGTAGTCCATGAAGAAGTATTTGTTCACCACAATGTAGCAGATGTATTTCAGTTTATTGTCTTATCTATGTTGACAGAGAAAACAATCTGAATGGTATGTGGTGTAAGATGCATTGAAAGCATTCTCTGCAACATTTTTTACTTTTTAACTGTAACTATACGATACTTCTTCTGTTGGCTTGTTCCTGTCAATTTATTTGGCGCTCCAGATTGTCCCTTCCCTTTCTTGCCTTGTGAGAACTGGTCTCAAGTTCTCTAATTCCACTGTGTCTTTCCATCCATACTGTGAGGCTAGTTTTATCTGGGAGGCTTTCCCCCTTTCATAATCTTCCTCCCATATCTCACTTTCTTACCTTCATGACAGCTAGTGCCCTGATACAGCCTGTTTCATATTTTGGTGTATACATCCATGACTGTATTGATTCATGGATAGAGGCTTATGTGATGGGGAGGAGCATGTGCTCTGAGCCCAAACCCAGAATGAGTTGTTGCAACCTGGTGTAGCCCATGTGCTGGCCCAAAACAGCACAGCCCTGACTGACTTTTTTACCTTTTAATTTACCTCTGTATTTCATCCTAGAAGGCAGAAGGGCACAAAGGTGATTTTACATTTCCCTTTTATCTTGGTGCCTTGAGCTTCTGATGGAGGGGGAAGCCCATTCTGCCTTTTATTCAGAGGCTGTGGTAGCTTAACTGCTGTACCTCCTTCCATAGCTGCAGTTAGCTTGAAGATGAAGCAGGTGGAATACAGTTACTGTGTATAAAATCTGGGCTAAAGAGAGACATTTTT